>APFE030100092.1:122383-186036 GCA_000404065.3 Pinus taeda
AATAATATAATAAAATACAATAAAATAAAATAATTTAAAATTAATTAATTAATCAATAGAAAGGAATTAAAAATAAAAATAAATTAATTAATAAAAACAATTAAGGCAATAAAATTAATAAATTAATTTAATCAATTTAATTTAATTCAATTTAATTTCATCAATTTTAATTTTAATTAATTCTAATAAAACAATTAATAAATACTAAGATTAAATAAATTAAAATAAATAAAAAAATAAGTTAATTAAATTAATTAATTAACTAGGAATTTAGAAATAGGGCTTAATTAATTAATTAAACTTATTTATGGTTTTTTATTAATTATTGTAATTAATTTTGATTAATTAATTAATCAATTAGTAATGTGATGTAGGAATTAGAAATTAGGGTAAATAGATAATTAATTTTAATTATTGTTTAATTAAAATTAATTTTAAGTTAATTTGAATTAAGTAATTAATTAGGAATTAGAAATTAGGGCTTAATGGAAATAGAAACTTGAAAATATGATAAATAAAAATTTTTGAAAATATGATAAATAAAAACTATGAATAGAATTAAATAAAAGAATCAAAATTAATTTATTAAACAATTAAATCTAACTAATCAATAAAATTAAATTAATAAATTAAAACTTATTTTTGAATTAAAATAGGAATAATCAAGCCAATTAATTATTCTAATTAATTAATTAAAATAACAATAAATAAAAAATAAATAAGGTGTCGGCTTCTTTATAAGAATTAGGGTTCTTAGTTTATTTATACCCAGGGCCTTTGAATCTTCTCTCAATAAAAGCTTTCATTCTTTGATCTGATTTAGTCCTGATGATGGACCCCCTTTGGGGTATGAAACGTCGACAAAATAAACAAAAAATTGTGGATAATCCGGATCATGACACTACAAAGAACTACCACAGAAGCCTAAAATCTAACATAACTTCCCTGTATGGAGGGGAAACATGGAAGGAGATCTGTCTTCTTCAAATCTTGAGGATAAAAAATTGAGAGGAGAACTGCGGACCTACAATTTCTAAAACATTGTAGAAACAAGACAATCATTCCTCCCTTTGCAAAGGTAAATCATAAACTATTTAATCATTTCAATAAGAAATCATTTTTAAAACTAAGTTTGGCCCTAATCCGAGGTGAAATTACAAGAACGAGGGCAGCATTAGACAGGCTCAATTGCTTGGCCCTTTCCACTCATCTAAAACTTACCATGATTATCAGCTTCGATCTGTGGAAAATAATCGATGCAAAAGCTGCATTAAAGGCCCAGACAGAGGGTAGAATTGCTCGGGAAAGACAATCTAGGAAGCTGGCCAGGTTTGAAGAAGAAGGCATGGGTTTACAATCTACTGTGGAAACCTTGAAGGAAAGCAATCTAACCTTGAAGAGAGGCAATGCAAAAATGAGCAATGTAGCTACTATGAGAAGCTCGATTTCCAACGATAAACAACAAAAAATCTCAGATAGCGTAGCTGTTTCCTGCAACAAGCCTCCAGAACACTGCTCCCACACTGTTCACTTCCCCACCAGCGACCTGAAGCACGCCTGTAACACCAGCAACAAAGAAAACAAAGTCATTGACAACATCAACACATGTATTAATAGAAAATACGCAGACAATAGTATGAACTTTAAAGAAAATGCATTCATTATGAACAGTATTAGCTTGGAAGACAACGCATATAATAAGAACAACGCAGGTATTATTAATAACACATGTATTAACAGAAAATACGCAGGCAGCAGTATAAATTTGAGAGACAATGCATTCATTATGAATGGTATTTGCTTGGAAGACAACGCAGAAGATAATATGAACAACACATGTATTATAAATAGCGTGGGCATTAATATGAATAATGCAGGTATTATAAACAGCGTGGGCATTAATATGAACAGCACAAGTATTATAAACAGCGTGGGCATTAATATGAACAACGCAGGTATTATAAACAGCATGGGTATTAATAACATTAATATTAAGAAAGAGGTGGGTTGTGTTGTCTCAAACATTGGCTCCAGCAACGTAGAAAATGTAGTTGAGAACGCTATGGAAAACACAGACTCGGTAGGCTGCACTACTTCATGCGTTGGCTCCAGCGATGTTGTCTCATACATTGGCTCCAGCAATGCAGGCATTGGGAATGCTATGGAAAACGCAGACTTTTGTAACTTGATGGGCTACGCTGCCTCATGCGTTGGCTCCAACAATGTTGACGAAATACGCAAAAAGGCCTACACTAACACCAACAACGTTGGTCTGGACAATGATTCTAATAAAAGTGATGTAAACATAAATGATGGAATTGAAGTTATTAGCAAGGCTAAAACTATTAAGGATGTTGAAATCAATAATAAGAGAGTCGTTAATCTCTCATCTATAACACTCACTTCTCAAGAAATCAATATTCTTAGCAAGGGACTAGGATTTGCGGTCTCTCCTAAGAACATTCCATTTGAAAACATCATCTGCAACATTGAAAATGGCACTCAAGGCCTTTCATCAAACGATAAGGAAATATTAAGACAGGAATGTTCCCTAGCTATGTTGAAGTCCAAACGCCTGAAGAGTAACCTGAACAAAGAGGGGTGAGAGGCTCTTAGATCTCTCTGAAATAACGATAAGATAGTTGTTCTTAAAGCTGATAAAGGAGGGGCCACTGTTGTGTTAAATAAGGAAGATTACACTCATAAAATGAATGAGCATTTAAATTGTGGGAGTTATAAGAGAGTCAACTCCAACCCTATTCCCAAGGTGATGAAACAAGTCAAGAAAGCCATCATGGAAACAAACCTAGAAGATAAAATAAAAAAGAAGCTAATTCCCTCCTGTGAGGTTATTCCTAGAATCTATGAATTACCAAAAATCCATAAGGAAGGGGTCCCTTTTAGACCGATTGTTAACACCATTGGTTCCCCTACCTATGAGTTAGCTAAGTATGTAGCTAAGATCCTAAAACCTCTGGTTGGTAACACAGACTCTTTTATAAAAGACTCAAATGATTTTGTAAATCTTATTAAGAATAAAAAGGGTGGATAAAGATGATATCCGGGTGAGTTTCGATGTGGTATATTTGTTTACAAAGATTCCTCTGGATGAAGCAGTTCATGTTATAAAGATGGCCACTGATCCTGAAACAGCAAAGCTTGCAGAAATTTGTTTAGGATCGACTTTTTTCAGTTTTCAAGATCACTATTATGAACAAATATCTGGAGTCGCCATGGGTTCCCTACTCTCACCTATTGTCGCCAACTTATACATGGAGTACTTTGAAAGGAAAGCCCTTGACTCATACCCTCTGAAGCCAGCCTGGTGGAAAATATTTGTTAACGACACTAACCTGAATTAGACTCATGGTAAGGCAGAGCTGGAGAACTTTTTCAATCATCTTAACTCTATATCTTCCGAAATCAAATTTACTGTGGAGCTTGAACAGAACGGTAAGCTTCCCTTTCTTGATGTCTTGATTAGTAAGAAAGAGAATGGTACTTTAGGACACCAGGTCTATAGAAAGAAAACCCATACTGACAGCTATCTTCACGCTGACTTTTACCATCATCCTTCCCAAAAATCGGGCATCTTAAACACTCTAGTTGTGAGGGCTTTCAAGATTTCTGACCCTGATCACCTAAAAGATGAGATTGAACACTTAACCTCTGTCTTCAAAAACCTTGGATACAAAGAGTGGAGTATCAATAAAGCTATAAGAAGAGCTCAGAAGGTTCTCTCCAAGCCTCCTGAAGACAAGAAAGAAAATCAAGGAAAAGTTTACCTTCCATTCATCCAAGGGGTCACTGATAAGATTGCAAGAATTTTTAAGGAGGAATAACATAAACACTCAATTCCCAACTTGTGGAACTATAAGGCAAATGATGAATTCAGTAAAGGATAACATTGATCGTCAACAACTCAAGGTTGTTTACAAGATTGATTGCTCTTGTGGCAAGAGTTATATTTGGGAAACGGGTCAGTCTCTGAAAATAAGACTAAAAGAACACGCGGTTGATATAAAGAATGACAGATCTCGTACATCAGCCCTTGCAGAACACTCATCCAAAACAAAACATCATATGTGTTTGGAAGACGCTAAAATAATACCAAGAGAGGATAATTATCATAAAAGAAAAATTACAGAGGTCATCGAAATTATGAAATTTCCTCAAAACCTCAACAGGGACAACGGGAGTGAAATTAGCAAAAATTGGCGTCCCTTGATCAAGCAAATAAACCCCTCAAGTCCTTTGGAAGCTTACTAGGTTTTCAAAATTAACTAAATTTTTTTTCAAAATTAACTAAAAATTAACTAAATTTTTTTATCAAAATTAACTAAATATTTTTTATCAAAATTAACTAATTTATTTATTTATTAATTAATTAATGAAATAAAATAAAGTTTACAAATTAATTAATTAATTAATTGGTTAGGCGATTAGGGCTTATTGGTTATATCAAAAACATTGGTAAAATAATTAATAACAATAAATAAATAAAAACAATAATAAAATTAATTAATTAACTAGGATTTAGAAATTAGGGCTTAATTAGTTAATTAACTTTATTATTGTTTTAATTAATTAATTAATTTTAATTAATTTTGATTAATTAATTCATCAATTAATTAATTGATTAACTAGGAATTAGAAATTAGGGCTTAATGAAAATAAAAATTTGAAAAGTTGAAAATATGGTAAATAAAAATTTGGAAAATATGGTAAATAAAAATTAGGAATTAGAAATTAGAAATTAAGGCTTAATGGAAATAGAAATTAATTAATAAATAGAAACTTGAAAATATGATAAATAAAAATTTTTGAAAATATGATAAATAAAAACTATGAATAGAATTAAATAAAAGAATCAAAATTAATTTATTAAACAATTAAATCTAACTAATCAATAAAATAAAATTAATAAATTAAAACGTATTTTTGAATTAAAATAGGAATAATCAAGCCAATTAATTATTCTAATTAATTCCCCGGCTGCGGGTGTTTAATATGATATTAAATGCGGGGTCGGCCTCATTACTGGGCAAGTGGCCGCCCATATCTGCCAGATGGCCCGATGATTCGAGAACCAGCCTCCTCTGTCCGGCCAGGATTAATGCAGCCATTAATGCGAGTGGGAGATCGGCTGTCTGCAGTGTTATAACCGTCAACCGCCTCGTCCCGCAGGTGCAAGGTGAGCAGTTGGAGTGTGTTGGAATGGTTAGCATCTGGAATGTTGTTTCTTGGGATGTTAAGTCTGTGTGTTGTTTGCTCTAGTCTTGGATGAGTGAACCGTGGTTGAGTGTGCCAAGATTTAGACCTTGGCCCTCTGCACAAAGGGCCTTGGTCTTTACCTTGGGACGCCAAGGCATTCTTGTCCACCCGCTCCAGTTGGTTCTGGTCATTGTGTGCAATTTGTCCATTGGTGCTCTGGGCGATACTCAGCTTCAATTTTGCTGGGTCCTTGTGTGCAATTCACCCTTCGGCACTCTGGGTGCTACGCGGATTCAGTTTATCTATGTCCCTGTGAGCAATTCGCCCTTCGATACTTTGGGTGATATTCGACTTCAGCTCATTCGGGCCCCTGTGAGCAATTCGCCCTTCAGTGCTCTGGAAAAATATCGGCTTCAGCTTAGGGTAGTAAGTATTGGCCCTCACACTTGTGCTCTTTCAATGGTTTATTATCTTCTTTGTAAGCTTCTGCACTGGTTCACGACTCTCTGTGGCGAAGATAAAACGCGATCTCTGGGCAGCATTGTGTGTAGTTTTGTTTTAGGATGCCGCGTGAAAGGCAACGCCTCATCAGTAGGCGAGGTGGTTCAAGGGGAGGTGCAAGAGGTTGAGCTTCCTCGCCACGATCCTCAGCCTCATTTGACTCCCCCTCTGAAGAAATTAGTTCCCCTGGAGCTAGACGGGGACGTGGCAGAGGAAGAGGGTGTGGAAGGGCAGCGACGTGTCCGTTCGGTTCTCATCCCACCACCCGCTTCTGGTTTCCATGCGCCCTGGACAATGCCATCTACTATGTTTCAGTTCGGATTGAAAAATGTGATCACGCAGACAGGCCAGAGGTCCCAGCGGAGCCACGGCCACCCTCGCCTATTCAGTGTCTGCGACTGCAGCCTGCGGAAGCCTCGGGTGCGGTGGCGGGAACAATGGCGGGAACAAGCGAGCCTACAAAGAACGATACACCATATACAGACTCAATCACAGACTCGATTGCATCTGATCAGTATGCATGTCCAGTGGTGAAGGAGCAACCATCCACCTCCGTGGATGCTTAAGCCTGTTGCTTGGTTGTTCTGGTTGTTTTGGAGACCGCTCTTTCAGTCTCAGAACGTCGGCGTGGTGGTCACAGTGCGTAATGGGGGTCAGTCAGTCCTGTTTTTTGGGTCGATTCACATCGAAGTTTGTTTGTCTATTATGTCTCTAGTTATGTATGTGGGTCCTTCACTGTTTGTAAGTTCTTCCCTCGCTTCGGCAGGGATTGGGAGGTTATCCCATGTGTCCAGTTTTATATGGGTTCTGGTTTGGGGTCAGTGGACAGTCACATAGTCCTTCAGTCTCTCAGCCTTGTTTTCAGTCATGGTATGCAATACTGTTTAGATGTAGCTAGATCATCATGGCGGATGTAAAACATTTTGTACTCCTTTTTGTATAATATTAGAAGTAGCATGAATTACACAAAAAAAAAAATTATTCTAATTAATTAATTAAATAAAATAAAATAATAATAATGAAATAAATAAATAAATAAGGTGTCGGCTTCTTTATAAGAATTAGGGTTCTTAGTTTATTTATACCCAGGTCCTTGGAATATTCTCTCAATAAAAGCTTTCATTCTTCGATTTGATTTAGTCCTGATGATGGACCCCCTTTGGGGTTTGAAACGTCGACAAAATAAACAAAAAACTGTGGATAATCCGGATCATGACACTGTAAAAAATCTTTGGCACTATTGTTGTAATGGCTCCAAATCCCTTTGGAGGAACCACTTCTGTAGATGTTTTATGTTTTTATGGAGTGTGAAAGAGAAAAAAATGCCATGCACACTCAACAATTCATAAAAAAAAATGCACAATAATACCCCAATGCAATATTGATGGACTAACTATTCATTCTAGCCTTCAAACCGCCAAAAGGAATTACATGGAAAAGCTTTAACTCCATAAAAAATAGGTCAATCTAATTACAGTCTCACACATAATGGAATTAAATTGTTTACAAGTTAAGAGATTTAACAACACAATTGATGCATGATATTTCATTATGTTGTGAAAATTCCTTTACCTTCAATGGGACATAGCTCTCTGTTGGAGTCTGAAAACAATGCCTCACCGTGATTGCTTCTGCCTCAACTCAGTATAAACAATGCCAAATATAAAATGTGATTTCCACTATGGTGTAAGCCAAAATTTTACATCTTAATAACATGCTTTAGGGACTAACACATACTTCCTTTCCCCATGCGATATAGCAGTTATTTTCAGTAACAAGTCTATGAGGTCATTTGGTTCCATCTATGCTTTATTCAATGTTGT
The DNA here is from genome assembly GCA_000404065.3 of Pinus taeda. Taxonomy (NCBI): domain Eukaryota; kingdom Viridiplantae; phylum Streptophyta; class Pinopsida; order Pinales; family Pinaceae; genus Pinus; species Pinus taeda. The sequence continues at coordinate 129,922 of APFE030100092.1, forward strand.
CATGATCAACGTCTTATTTGGCATCGAAGTATTTGGTAGGGAAAGCTCTAGCTCATCAACATCACTTTTGTGTAAAGATCGCTCTATTAGTTTCAAAAGAGTGTTGGTTTCAGATGTAAACCAAAAGTGTGTTTTGAAAATGCATCCAGATCTTGTAATAACTATTACTTGGAGGGATCCAATTCAACTCTCAAGAGAAGGAGCATATTAAATATTTTCCATGCACTAGTGATTCTAAGTTGTAATGTAATTTAATTAATAAATTCACCCTTTATTCGTACATCAAACACTTTATACCGATACGACATTGATCAGAGCTTCATTTTCACGAGACCCTCTTATCTACACAGAAAACAACATTTTCAACCATGGACTCAATACACAATTAAAATTTGACCTAGATCAAATGAAATGTAGAATACATGCATGGTATTTTCTATACTTTAATTCATAATAAAATAGATAATAGATATCCAAAACAATCCATTACACTAAAACTCTTTTTCATTAAACTAAATGTGTGATTATTATATATATATATATTATTATATAATATATATATATATATATATATATATATATATATATATATATATATTCCCAAACATTCATTCTCTTTATGGCCTGATTTCCCATTCAATTAGCCATTCCCTCTTTTTAATTGTTGGTAGGATTACAATAATTTGAATTAAGAAATACAATATATTTTCCAAATCCTAAAAGCACTCCAATAGTTTCTAATATTTCTAAGATTTTTCCTATCCTAACAACTCATTTCTATCCTAACAACTTGCTAATTGTTGCTAAGATTTTTTTCCCACCAATCTCTCATAACTCAAAAGGTAGACTCTCACACTAAAATCTTATCTACTCTATATTATCTCTATGACTTATCCTCTCTGGAGAACCATATTCATTAATTTATAAAATACAAATATTTTCATTTAGGAATTAGAATTCCTCCACATTGTGAAGACCCCTTCTTTGAACTTTGTCTTCAACAACATGATAGCTTTGAAAGCTATGATGTTCCTGCATCATACTCCCAAAATAGAAAAGATTCATGACCTGTTAGTCATGTGTCATTAATTCCCTGGATCCTCTAGGATCCAAAACATTGTGTTGCAGTTGTCCTTTCATCCTCGCACGTTGTTGTTCAACTATTGTGTTAATGCAAATTATTTCATTTAGTTTAACTTTATTGTTGGTTGTCCTTCTTTTTCTGTTGTGTCTTCTCTTGGATGTTCTTTTCATCAACATCCACAATCCATCAATCTCATCATCCAACTCTATCCTTGGTTTAACTTCACTATTTTTTGCCACAGGCTGCTACATATCCTCCTTTTCCATAAGAGTTGTAAGACTCTTATTCGATTTTGGTTTACGTACCTCCTTCATAACCTTATAATCATACTTTGCAGTTTTCTCCTCATTTTATTTTAATATTTTAAACATCGGGCTCTTTGAACAAAATACACAAGTTTCCAGAAGTTCTCAACAACAATTTACTCTTCTTTTAGTTCTTATTTTTCATACTGAATATTCAATCTTTGGCTTATTATCCTCTTGTCCAAGAAATTAATCTCCTCATACAATTTAACAAAACTATCTTGAATTGTATTCGTAACCTCCATGCAATATCTATCACTTGGGTTTTCTACTAGCCACTCTTCCAAAAGTTGCATCTCTTCTTCTATGATTTGTTCCTCTAGCATAAGACTATCATTTAATATTCCAATGATTGGAATCATCTTTATCATGTCTTCATGAAGTATACTTGCTTAATTTCGGTAGCATTATGTTGCCTTGCCTTCCTTTAGAACATAATTTGAGCTATGCTCTCCTTCAAACTCCTCCAAATATGTGTGAATATACCAACTATTTGTTTTATAATCATAAGATTCTTGAATCTCTACTACTATCAACATCATTATGTTCTCCTCTGTGTTTGCATAATATCGCTATCTTGGTCTACTCTTGTAGATTCTTCTGCCAATAAAGGTTTTCTATTATCATGACAACTACTACAAGCCTTCATTTGGTTGTGTTACACTTCCCCTATTATGGTAGCTTCCTCATTAATTACACCATATTTAAGTTCAATAAACACAAGTTCAATTAAAAATATCTTCATTTCAACCATCTCTTCGAGGAGTTATATATCTTTTTCAACGTGCACTAGCACATCATATAATTAATAGTCATCATGTGCCATATCTATAATCATACACAAAGTATGAGATTGCAAAATATAAGGATTCACAATTGATTCCTCAACCATCACATCCCCATGTTGAAAGGAGCTAGTTGAATAGTTCATCAAACTGTCAATAAATATCTCCTCAACATCTCTAGCTTCCTCCCATGTCACAAATTCACTTGTTGTAATGGATGTTGTCTACAACTTTCATTATTTTTCTACTTGCAACACAAAATCTTTATGACCAGAATTAACATAAAAATATCATATCTATATTTATAAGATATGTGCCAAGATCTTATCTTTAGCATTCTTCCTTTGATCCACTCCACTGAACCAATTATTTTCCAAGAGCGCACCCATTCTATAGTTTTTAAAAATAATCCCTCTTAAGATCATACCAACTCTCTCAATTTTTTTAATCATCTCCAATCTCAAAAGAGTGTTTAGGCTGATATACCACTTGATAGCAAGAAAATCTACTTTCCTACATCTTGAACTACTTCCTCCCAATTCTAGTAACACTTATGATGTGAAAATTCACAATATACTCTTTCATAGAGAAGAAAATACCATGCATAGTCAACAATTAAAAAAACTAATGCACTATAATCCCCCAATGCAATATTAATGGATCAATGATCCATTTTAGCCTTAAAACTACCAAAAGGAATTACAAGGCAAAGCTCTAAATCATAGAAAAAAGGCCTCTCACACATAATGGAATTGAATTATTAAAAATTAATAGACTGAACAACACACGTTAACAACACACTTGATACAGGATATTTCATTCTCCTACGAAAACTCCCTTACCGTCAATGCAACATAGCTCTTCTTTAGGTCTGCAAACAATGCCTCACCATGACTTCCTTTTTCTAAACTTTGTATCAACAATGCCAAATAGAAAAGGTGATTTCCACTATGGTGCAGGCCAACATTTCTTACATATTAACAACATTATTTAGGGACTAATGCATCCTTCCTTCTATCGTGCAACAAAGAACCTATTTTCAGTAACTAGTCATATGGTTCCATCCATGCTTTATTTGTTGCTATCATGATCAACGTTTTGTTTGGCATAAAATCCTTCACCAGAGAAATATCCAACTTGTCTGAATCACTTATGTGCAAAGGGAACTCTACTGGTTTTAAAATAATGTTTGTTTTTTATGTAAACCAAAAGCCTAGTGAAAAAATGTCTCTATATCTTGTAATAGATATTGCTCGAAGTGCTCCAATTCAAGTTTCAAGGGGAGCGTATTAAATATTTTTCAAGCACCAACAATTCCAAGTCACAATTTAATTTTGTAAAAAATAATCCCCTTATTCGTACATAAATTTCTTTGGACTGATACATTGACCATAGCTTCATTTTACTGAGACCCTTTTATGTGCACAAAAAACAACTTATTCAACCATAGAATCAATACACAATTAAAATTTGACCCAGAGAAAATCAAATCCTTAATTCATGCATGGTATTTGCTATACATTAATTCATAATAACAAAGATCCAACACAATCCATTATAGTAAAACTCTTTTTCATTAAACTAACTTTGTGCATACATATGTTTAGAGACAATCATTCTCTCTATGACTTGATTCCCATTCAGTTGGTCATTCTCTCTTTCTAATTGCTAGTAGGCTTGCAATGAGGAGAATTAAGAAATGCAATAGATTTTCTAGATCCTAAAAGCACTAATAGTTTCTAATATTTCCAATATTGTTTTTATCCTAACAACTCATCTCTATCCTAAAACCTTGCTAATTGGTACCAAGATTTTTTTCCCCTACAATCTCTCATACCTCAAAAGGTAGATTCTCACGCTATAGTCTTATCTATTCTATCATATCTCTATGAATTATCCTCTCTAGATAAATACATTAATTAATTTAGAAAATACAAATATTTTCATTTATAAATTAGAATTCCTCCACATTGTCAAGACCCCTTCTTTGAAATTTTTCTTCAACAACTTGATAACTTTGAAATTTATGATGCTCCTACATCACTAGATGAGAAGGTATGAAATATCATCCAACAACTATAGGAGGACCCTGATGTATTATAAAATTTTGTGTGGAAGAATGATTTGTTGTGGAACATATGTAAGAATTCTCAACTCAAACAAAAGTTCCTTTTGGATTTATGGACTTCACCTATGGGAGGACAACCAGGGTTCTTGAAACATATCATTTGATTAACAAAGGTACTTTTTAGGAAGGTTTTGGATCAGATGTGCGAAACTTTTTGGATGAATATATGGTATGTCAATAGAACAAGGGAGACACAATCAAGACCCTAGGGATCCTACAACTATTAGCCATACCAAGTCAACATTGGAAGAAGTTTCAATGAATTTAATTACAAATTTACCCAAATAGGAAGGAAAAGATGTCATTTTGGTAGTGGTAGGATGAATGAAAAAATGCACCATTTTTCTCTTTTATTGGAGTCCTTTTAAAGAAATTCCAATGGAAAAAAAAATCATGGACACAATCCAAAAGCTACATGGAATATCAAATATTATTGTAAGTGATAGAGAATCAATTTTCAATGGAAATTTTTGGATTGAACTATTTTCTTATTTGGATACTCAATTAACTCATAGCTCATATTATGATCCTCAATCTAATGGAAAATTGAGATTATGAACAAATATTTAGAAGTATATCTACATTTCTTTTCATATGATAAATCAATACAATGGGTCAAGTAGTTTCCCTCTGTAGAATGGAAATACAACACATCCTTCCATAATTTATCAGAAGTTAACCTTTTATGGAACTTTATGGATATCATCATCTCTCCATAGAATCATGCCTAAAAGGGACTAAAAGGCTTAATCAATGAAGGACCACATAGGCCACCAACAAGGGGTTCTCAAACTATTGAACGACAACATTGTTATAACACAAAATAGGATAAAATAATTAGCAGATCAACATTGTAGTGAAGGGGAATTTGAAATGGGGGATTAACAATTTGTGAGACTACAGCCTTATCAATAAATGTCCCTACAGCCACAAAAGAAGACCAAAAAATTAACAGTAAGTTATTATGGCCCCTATAAGGTATTAGAGAGGATCAAAATTTTGGCTTACAAATTGAAGTTCCTCCATATTCATGTATACATCCAATCTTCCATGTTTCTTACTTAAGGAAGCTAAACAATGATAAGATATTAGTCCAAATAATTTTACTATACATCAATGAAGAATAAAAAATCATAATAGAACCAAAAATAATGTTGAAAACAAAGAATAAGAAACTGAGATCAAGAAATTAGTAAGTACCTCGTCAAATCGGAAAATGTTCCAAAGGAAGAGTTGACATGGGAAGATGAGTTCTTCATGTAGAAACATCGATAATTAGTTAAGTGTTGAGGACTGTTATCACTCCAGGAAGCTCTCCTAGGTTGTAGCTCGGAGATGCCTTGTAACATATAATCTTCAATATTTTTCTCAAAACTATTGGAATGGATGAAGGTTTCGATCAAGCTAGATAGCCATTTCAAATCTTTTTTTACTTAAGACATGCATGAACACCCTCAACTTGACAAGGCTTTAGACCAGTAATGCTCAATACTTTATAGATTCAATTGATAGATGGAGAATATTGACTATATCGGCATATGCATACATAAACATATACGAATGGCTAGCTACAGGAAGTAAATGAAGTTTTCAAATCTAATTTATCAATGTAGAGATAAGATGACAGTTATCTAGCATTAGACATAGAAGAAAACATGAATAACCTATTCAATTGCAAATCCAATTTATCAATGCAGGGATAAGATGAAAGTTATCTGGAATTAGACATAGAAGAAATCATGAATATACTATCCAAGAGCAAGATTATAACAAAAGAGAAATGGATATTGAACATGTAACAACAAAAGAAGCTTGTATTACTAGAATGAAGATGAGAAGCTGTAAGGAACAGAGTATCTACAGTCTCCAGAAGTTGAGCCTTTGTTACATTTAACTCTCAGCCATTTATAGGCCCTTTAAAATGCTCCTGAGCTCTCAAAGGCTCGGAGTGTCTTAATCTATCCTCTTTATCTCTTTAACTATTTGATGCCCTGACTAGGCAAGTGTGGGCTCGAAGGTTTCTTCTTCTAACAGCAGAGTAATTGCATTCTGTTAGTTTGATGCGCTGTCTGGAAGCCCGCTCATGCAAGTGATGCTCCATGATTGTTCTGTTTGTTTTGGCTGTGTTGCACTGTCTATGCTCCTTGATCGCTTTCTAGCCTCTGTCTCCTAGCACCTATTTCCCAGCCTTTGCTCTATGGTGGAATGGCTCTTCGGGCCTTTGTAATCCCTTCAATCGACCCCTTTCTATTAATACATGATTGTTTTCTGTTTTAAACAGAAAACACTACAACAATGAAAAATCTCGCCCATCTCTGTTCATTTCAGACTTAAAAATTCATTAAACATGGCCTATTCCTCTATCAGGTCAGCCCTCTGGGTCACTATCACAAGTTGCACACACCATGTACCTATGATCCCTTTGTATATTATAAAATAAGTCAAACTACGAAATACATTGAAAATGTCCTTTCTACAGACTTGAAATCTTATGAAATAATACTTATAATACTATCGGGTCTGGTTCATTGGGTGGCACAAACACCTGTGCATAGGCCCCACCCCACCGTGCTACTCCGCTACTATATAGCAATGTGATCTTATAGCAATCACATATTGCTCATGCCCAGGGCCATTGCTAGCCCGCTTTGTTTTTCTCGATAGCGATCCTACGACATGATGTGGGCCATCGATCTGCGTGCTTGATCGATGGTCCACATTGCATCACTGATCGACATCACAAGTTCCACTTGGTCTGTGCTTACTTTGCTGGCTTGCCTCTGCTAATTTGCGACCCGCTGATTCGATCATCGCAGATCGCTGATCGGGGGTGTCTTCTACCCAATATTAAGTCCTCCTCTGTGCTGGCCGATTGCGATTTGCTGGTTAGATCTGGGCCGTTAATCGGCCAAATCTGACAGTTGTTGTGCATTTGATTGTGTCTGCCTTTGATACATGGTTTTTCACTGTTTGTTTCTAGTTTTTGGCTCCTGATAGTGCTTTTCCACCCTTCCAAGGGCTCTTGGCATGTGATTGTTTCGATCTTTGGATGATCCTTAAGCAAATTTTGAAGACTTCAGGAGTGTTTTGGATCCATTTTTGGGCCAAATGCCAACAAGGCTAACACTGGATCCTTCTTGGGATGAAATCCTCCCTGTGAGGTTTCAAGAATCACAGAACAATGTCTTTCCTATAAAAACAAGATCAAATCTTCCTCCTAGTGTTCCATTGGGAATGGAGTCTATTTCGAAAAAAAATAAAAACTGAAAGACATGTTTACAATACCAAGGCTTTAAAGCCTTAAATGAAATAATGTTCCAAAAATCGCCCATTAACTGGGCCATCAAAACATCTCCTCCTTCCAGACTGTGCAGAATCAAAATGTTGCTCATCTGAACTTGAGCGATGACAAATGGACATGTCCATCAGGCATAAAATTTACCATGGTTTCCCTTCTTTTCCTTCAACACATCCCATTTGAGAACCCAGTCACCAAACTAAAAATTATCTCGTTTTACCTTTCTATTAAAGGTTTCTTTTTCTTGGTCAATGCGCATTTAAAAAAATTCATCAAATATTTGTAAAAGCCTATTAATTTCATCATCCTCTTCAGAAAATTTCAAGTATTTGACATTGTCAGGCAGAGATGGTCTGTATTTCACCTCATCTCTATATGCTTTCAGCCTTGGATGTTTTGCTTGGAAGGTTTTGTTCACCTGTTGAATGATAAGGTCTACTTCGTACTCTCTTGTGTTATTTGTGACCTAAAAAGCTAATATGAAATATAAATGAATGCATTCCTGTGTGGGGGACACAAGGACTACACCTGCACCTACAGCTTCCTTAGAGCAATCTCCATCAAAGAACATGTCCCAAATTTACAAGAGTTCTTCCTTTGTGATCTAGCAAACTCATTTTTTAAGCCGCATGGAGGCCAGCTAAGATTCTTCAGTCTGAAGAAAACAAGCTCCAAAATCAATGTCAACAGCATAGATTGGATGATTAATGGGATTCCTTTCAGCGCTGATGATATAAGCCAATTGAGCCTTTGTGTATAATCTCCTATTTTCACCTCCAAAACCTAGGACAATAACGTAGGACAGATCATTTTTCAATGTTCCACCTAATCTCTTGATCCAACCTCTGGAAATCAACATGCCAAACTTGGGGGGTACATCTGCTACCACAATATCCATCATCATGCTTTTCATGGGTAGCTGAGACAAAGTGATGGCTAGGTCCTTGATTAGTCCTAGACATTTCACCTTTCTAGAGTAAAAAGGAAAACAGGTCATGATAAGGCTTGGTAATGTCAAGACCTAGTTTATCCATGACAACCTTGGGCATTAGATTATGGCTGGCTCCAGTGTCCAGAAGGAAATTGTGAAGGATTTTGTCATGAATAGTCAAAGAGACATAGAATGATGGGGAGTTGTCTTCAAAATTTTCAATCATTGGGATGAGAATAACAGCTGGTTTGTCATCTTGCAGATTTACATAGTCTGTGGAGGTTTGGATGGCATTAGGCTCAAGGGCCTTGAGGATAGATTCCTTGAAGGACTCATTTTTCACTATTTCAATCAGAGGCAAAGGTATTCTTAGCTTCTAAATTTTTGATTAAAAACTGAAAGGAGAAGGAGACTTGTTAAGGCCTCTGACCTAGTGAGCTGGAGCTTTGAGGATGATGGGATCAACTACCAGTCACCTCTGCTTATTAGCTTGTTGTACTGTAGGGAAAACAACTCTTTGAATAGGAGTTTCATTGGCATTATTCATCTTAAACCTCATATTATATCTTTGTTGATCTTCAGTTTGTAGAACAGCTCCACCGTCCCACTCTTTGTTGATCTGGTCATTGAAAAATGACTTTTCATAGGCAGCTAAGGTCAAAAAAGGGGCACTACCTTTGTCTTCCATACAATGGATCTCATCATCTTCTTCAAACTACTCTTCTTCCATGACTGCATTTTGAGAAGGGGTCTTTACCCTTTGGTCTTCATTGGCGTCTTTGCTTCTTTACAAAATATGCAACTGCTCATTATATTTTCTATATGGATTTGGATTTCTAGGAGCAAAGGTATCAGGAACTCTTCCTTTCCCAGAGCGCTGCTCAAATTTTAGTTTGGATATTTCAGAGGCTAATGACTTTATCATCTTAGTCATTTTATATATCTTGGGATCTGAAGATGATGAAGACTCACCCCTTTGTCTCCTTTTATTAACATTTCCCTTGAGTTTCTTTGTAGCCATGATGTTTGATTCTACTTCCAAGGCTACATCCTACATATCAGCCAAAGCAGCACATCACCTCTCCCTCAACAGTAGGCAGAAGTTAGAATCAAAAGCATTGGCATAGGTAAGTTTAGCAGAGGTAGTGGTAGGTTTTACTTCAGCTGGTATCTTTTTGTACATGAGGTTAAACATCTTATTAAAATCATACAACAACTCGCCATTTTCCTTCTTTAAGTTCCCAAACTTAGTGTGGTAGTAGAGGAGATCCTTATTATCCCCCCAATGCTTTAGGAATGCACCATCTAAAGCCTCAATATCTTTTATAGATCTTGGGGTCAGTTCTCTAAACCATTTTTTAGCCTCTCCATCTAGGCTTTGGACAAAGACTCCCATCTAGACATCATCTTCACTAATGTCTAGGTTATTAGCATAGCTATAAAATGACTCAAGATGTTCTTCAGCTATAACACCTTCAGTCCCAGTGAACTTAGGCCTATATTTCTGATATTCTCCAGTAGGCATGGCATTCGGAGGAGTGGGTAGTACTAGAGGTCCATACCTAGCAACTATGATTCTTTCCATTTTGGTAGTTGCTTGTGGGCCTGCCATAGATATGGTGGCTGTAAGAGTACTAGAAGTTTGAATGACAGAGGGCTAAGGAGTGATTGATAGGACTAAAGGGGTATGATGGATAGGAGGTGAGGTTTCCTTTGGTCTTACAACAAAAGGAGAACCTAAAGAGTAAGGAGCTTTATGAATCTATGAGATTTTTTCTTCACTGCTAGTATTAGAAGCTATACTCTCAATCTGTATTTGTTCTATTATAGGCCTCTCTTGAAGAGATATAGAATATTTTTTAGGTTTACCTGAAAGTGATGCTCCTTTCTACAATACCTTTCTCTCTTTGATGATTTTTTTAAGTTCAAGTACTAGGTTAGCTTGTAGCTTTTGAGGATTTCTCCGAGTATGCCTCACAAACTGAGCCAAAACTATGAAGTGGAGTCACCAAGAGGTTCAGCCTCCAGTAGAGTCGCCAGATAGATGATTACAACCAAAAAAGTGCCCAGACTTTGTCTATCATCAAAGTTGGATCTGTATCATCTCCCAAGGAAGCTGAGCTTTAGTTTCCTCTCCCCAGCAGTAGTGCCAATTTATGTTACCACTCCAGGAAGCTCTCCTAGGTTGTAGCTCAGAGATGCCAGGTAACATATAATCTTCCATATTGTTCTCAGAACTATTGGAATGGATGAAGGTTTGGATCAAGCTAGATAACCATTTCAACTTTTTTTTACTCAAGACATGCATGAACACCCTTAGCTTGACAAGGCTTTAGACCACTAATTCTCAATAGTTTATAGATTCAATGAATAGATGGATAATATTGACTGTACCGGTAGATGCATACATAACCATATATGAATGGCTAGCTATAGAAAGTAAATGAAGCTTGTAAATCTCATTTATCAACGTAGAGATAGGATGACAGTTATCTAGCATTAGACACAGAAGAAAACATGAATAACCTATTCAATTGCAAGTCAAATTTATCAATGCAGAGATAAGATGATAGTTATCTGGCATTAGACATAGAAGGAATCATATAAGATGATAGTTATTTGGCATTAGACATAGAAGAAATCATGAATATACTATCTAAGTGTAAGCTTAAAATAGAAGAGAAATGGATATTAAACATGTAACAACAAAAGAAGCTTGTATTACTGGAATGAATATGAGAAGCTGTAAGGAACAGAGTATCTACAATCTCTAGAAGTTGAACCCTTGTTACATTTAACCCTCAGCCATTTATAGGCCCTTTACAATGCTCCTGAGCTCTCAAAGGATCGAAGTGTCTTAATCTATCCTCTCTATCTCTTTAACTATTTGATGCCCTGACTAGGCAAGTGGGGGCTTGAAGGTTTCTTCTTCTGACAGCAGAGTAATTGCATTCTGTTAGTTTTTTGTGCTATCTGGGAGCTCGCTCGTGCAAGCGATGCTCCATGGTCGTTCTATTTTTTTCGCTGTGTTGCATTGTCTATGCTCCTTGATCGCTTTTCGGCCTTTATCTCCCAACGACTATTTCCAACCCTCTACTTTGTGGTGAAATGGATCTTCGGGGCTTTGTAGTCCCTTCAATCGACCCCTTTCTATTAATACATGACTGTTTTCTATTTTAAATAGAAAACGTTGCAACAATGAGAAATCCCTCCCATCTCGATTCATTTCAGACTTAAAAAGTCTTTAAACATGTCCTATTCCTCTATCAAGTCCACCCTCTAGGTCACTATCGCAAGTCGCACACGCCCTGTCCCTGTGTTCCCTTCATATTTTATAAAATATGTCAAACTTTGAAAATACATTGAAAATGACCTTTCTGCGGACCTGAAATCTTATGAAATAATAATTATAATACCATCGGGTTCGTTTCGTCAAGTTGCACATACAGCTATGCATAGGCCTCGCCCCATGGTGTTGCTTCACTGTGATATAGCAATGCGATCTAATCACAATCGCATATCGCTCATGCCCAGGTCCATTGCTAGCGCACTTTGTTTTTCCCGATAGCAATCTTGCGATGTGATGTTGTTCGTCGATCTGCGCCCTTGATCGATAGTCCACATTGCATCATTGATCACCATCGCATGTTCCACTCGGTCTACACTTACTCTTCCAACTTGCCTCCACTGATTTGCAACCTGTTGATCTAATCATCAAAGATCGTTGATTGGGGGTGTCTTCCGTCGAACCTTAAGTCCTCCTATGTGCTGGCCGATTGCGATTTGCCAGTTAGATCTGGGCCGTTGATCGGCCAGATCTGACGGCTGTTGTGCGTTTGACTGTGTATGCCTCTAATACATGGTTTTTCACTATTTTTTCTAGTTTTTGTCTCTCAATAGTGCTTTTCCACCCTTCCAACAACTCTTGGCATGTGATTGTTTCAATCTTTGGATGATCCTTAAGCAAAGTTTGAAGACTTCGGGAGTGTTTTGGATCCATTTTTGGGCCAAATGTCAACAAGGCTAACAAGGATAATAGTTGTTTGAGGGGGGGGGGGGGGGTATTTTAAGCCCTAAATAAGCCCCATGTTAACTTTAAAAACTCTTAATAACATCTAGATATTAAGTGATTACATTTCTATTATTATATTTTTATGTAGGCTAGAACCTTCCATTGTCCCAATTTATTTTGATTGCAGTGTTTCTATCCTATATCCATATATTAAGGTGACATAATCTTAAGATCATCAAATCTGAGCTTATACATTGCATTTACTATAAAAGGAGGTTTCTCTTTCAAGTGGACTATAATTAGTGGTTTCTTATCATTTTTAAGGTGGTAGGTTCAAAACATAATGTAGAGATACACATGTTATTGAAGTGTACATGCATAAACCATTGAAAGGTTCTTGCATAAAGTAGTAAAGGGTGCATGCACAAGATGTTGAGGTATCCATAGTTGGTCTTGAATTTTGTGCACATGACTAAAATTTGGCACAATAAATTCTATAGAAAGAAGAAAAAACACTCAGCAAAGAATACGAAAAGGAAAACACTTAAATAGAGTAAAAAAGTATAATTTCTCTACAATGATGTCATGGCATAATAAAATAATAAAATACTTAAGCTTACTTCCCAATTGGAAAAATAAAATGATATACTTTCAAAACCAATTTAAAAAGAAATGAAATGAAATTTAGTCTTGATAATGTTGATGCTATTAACATCCATTTAGACTAACTTTGGTCTAGTAGATTTTAAGGAAAAAAGGAAGGAATGATTTAATTTTGTCTATTTTTTATATGTTTGAAAAGATTGAAGAGAGGAATTCGTAAGTTTGTGTAGTATTAAGAAGCTAAAAGGTTAGGAAGGTGAGTTTTATAAAAATAATTTAGAAATTGACATCTAATATGAAAGTATTCAAAACATTTTAAGAGTAGTTTATTTTCATCCTTCACTATTTTAGTATCTAGAAGAACACAAATGTTTTTATCTCATAGTGTTTTAGAAGTCTTACAATGTCATGTTTCAATGTAAAGTTTGAGAAACTCTTATTTGAACAAAGATTGTTTTTATTCTTTAAATTTTTTTATAGAAAAATGATACTATACATCTTCTAGTTTAGTATTATTGACTTCTTCATAATATCTTAATGTACTATTATCATCTAGTTCCATTTTGAATGAAAATAATAATATTTCACTTTTTATTTTATTTAATTATTTATTATTATTATTATTTTATAAAATGAAAGAAATAAAGTGATAGATTCTTACTATATATAAAAACATGCCCTTAGTTCACATTCTTTTTTTTTTGAAAAATAATAAAATAAATTTATTAATTTAAATTTATAACAATTAAATATTTGATTTAATATATATGTGTGTATAAAAATTTTAGTATGTCCCCAATGGGGGTGTCGAATCATGGGATTACGAGGATCAAGGTTGGGATTCACCACCCCACGAATCCTCACGATATCAACTGAGTTAATTCATGGGAGATGGGTTGCATGCACTCATGCACGAAGCCACACCAAGGTGATGATTAAAAACTTTAATGTTTGTCATTTCAATCCTTGGTGATTTGTACTAGTGAAACGACTAGTGTTTTCTCTGAAGACACCAGTTCATTTAGTGTGAAATTGGAGGAATGGTTGATTATAGTCAGTATGCTTATGTGCCCAAAATTGCAGAGAAATACAAGGGGAAGGCTTTTGGTTCTAGTCCTAGGAAAAAATTAGAAAATATTGAAGGAATCTGGCTTCGATGCTTTAGCAAGGAGGAGATGCAGAGGGAGAACAATGGTAACCTAGGTAGCGTGTAGTCTATAATCTCATTATAGGCTCTCCAAGTCAGCCCTTAGAGCTGTTATGGGTAATTTCTATAAGGTACAAAGTTTTAAGCATAATCTTACCTACTGAGATAATTAATGTTTTTGTTATTGCATTCAATTTCATCATGTTTATCGAGGTAGAGTGGCTATTTGGAAAGGGGCATCTTAGCCAGCTATGTTTTCCTATAACTTGTGAGGTCTACTATTTGTTTGGTGTTTTTTAGGCAATGAAACACACCCACGGGCACTTGAGTGTTATAGGTGACCTGGTCAATGGTTGTGTATGGGAGTGATTTTCCTAAGGGTCGACCTAATTAGAATTGCGGTAGTTGTTATTTTCCAAGGCTCTACGATTTAGGTGGTGGTTTTCAAAGGTTCCCTTAGTAGGAGGTGTTTACATTAGGGAACAAAGAAGTTAGAGGCCCCAATCAAGAAGGAGGTACCTCCCCAACTTCTCAAGCAGTCTCAATGGTGTCAAGGAGTTGGTTTCTTTACAGGGAAAGTAGTTACGTGGAGGGTGGGATGTGTTCGCATTCACAAGAGCTCTAATTGAACATGCCTGTTCACTAAGGTTGGGAATGATGAGGAATGGAGGGGAGGGGGAATCCAATGCGATTGCAGTAGTTGGATAAGGTGATGAGCCTTGGTATTGCACCAATAGTGTCGCAACTTCCAAGGGCTCCTCAACAATATTTATCAACCCAGGGTTTGTAAAAACCTCGAGGTGATAGTGGTATATACACAGTAGATGGAATTCTACTCATACTACCCTCAACTAGGTCATTTTGTCAATAGGGATCTAAGACCATGATTTTATTGAATCAAGGGGAAATTAACTACTGAAAGTGAAATTCAAAAGCTAGCTCTATTGTAGAAAAAAGTAAATTCTTTACAAACCCTAACTTGTAGAAGCTACCAACTTGTAAATGCTACTAAATCAATTAATGAAAGAACACAAGTGATATACTACCTGCAGAAAGGAAACTACACTATTTTTAATGAACCATCTAACTATCAAATTCTCTTGTAAATAGGAAATTAGCCCACCAAATCATAACTCAAGATTTCATACATCATTTATCTTATTCACATTTTCATGTAAAGTAAAGTTCTACTTGTGCTAAATATTTGATAAAGAAGCTAATATTATTCTATCTTACGGTGAAGGAAAAAGGATAGTGGGAATGGCCTACATGTTTCCTTTGCTCATGGATTCCAAGCCGGGGGTTAAACCTACTCCAAAACTAAGTGAAACTTGCATTACAGGTCAAAATAAGGGAAAAATAGGCTACTACAAGAGGCTGCTACAAGATCCTTGTATTACTATAGGAAGTCCTATAATGCTACAAGAGGTCTATCAAGAGGTTTTGGAAGGTAATAACTATGATATCAAGGGTTGGTAAGGTGGATGGAGGTTGTGGTATATGGGTGAAAGGTGGCCAATTCCCCTATTAAAGATAAACACTTTAGGAAGGCATGTTTTGGGCTAAGCAGGCTACTCAAAGTGACCTAGGAAATAGAGCTCAATAACAAGATTTGACATTCATCAAAAAGAGGTGGATAAGTCCTAGATGGAGATGGTGAAAAGTCCCCTTTCCTACAAATCCAACATTCCTACAATATCACATGCACATGATCTCTTATCATTAAAAAAATATCATAACCAATGGTGGAAAAGATGAGTTGAATTTGAAAACTATGTAAGTTATGCCAAAAACTATGATATATGCAATGAATCAAAGAAAACATATGCAAACTAGGAGAACTAATATAGACCTTTTTCCAATAAATATTGAACATAGTATTTTTGTGTTGTGATTGTAGATTCCTCTATTCGTGCTCCCATGAGAGAGATGAGATAGAGGTAGTAGTCACAGGATTTTTTAGGAATTGTATTCTAATAAAATGTGGCAAACCAACGAACATTGTAAGCTAAAAATGAATACCAATACAGAAGAGGGGCCTAAGATACTAGGTTTGGGCCCAAACCCAAGAGCCTCAACCCTATGAAATTAACTCAGTGGTGGATCAATAAGAAAATTCTGATTATCATTGCAGAAATGTCAAATACATCACATAGAAAGTCAAAAAATAGCAATAGCAAGTGCTTGAGTTCAATATCTTCTTAGCTTAGAAAAAAGTTCAAATCCTAATGATTTCTTTGGAATTTTTATTTATACAAAAGGGTAGCTACCAACAACTCCATAGAAAATAGAGATGTCTGTCTCCGAAAAATAGAGAAAGGCGGATCTAGATCTCCTTGAATTGCACTTGCTTGGCTTCCAATGGCATCGTCCTGCTTGGATGCCAATGACCTCGATATGATGAGAGATAAAGTGGATATATTGGCTGATTGAGGGAGTTAAGGAGGTGGAAAACCTCCTAGAATCTCTCGCTATTGTCTAATTTGAGCTCCTGCATTAAAATTATCTTAAAATTTCTCCAATTCTTGCATTTAAACCATATTAGGCCACATGACATAGAAAAAATCTTTCACCCATCTCACTAAACATAATATAAAAAAAAAATGTAAATAAATGTGAGAAATAGATAGTTTGAAATCTAGAGGATGGCATTATTACCCTTATGATATACCTATTGATGAGCCTCATCATCATCGCCTACTAAAATTGTTGCTCATCCTCTGAGAAACTCAATCATCTATGCCCATATCTTTCATGGCCCCGTTGGCCTCGATGACATCCCAAGGTTCCTCAGGTGGTGTGCCTTTTTTATGATAGAAGCCTACATTCTTTTCTATTTCTGTCCACTCCTTCCTCTCCTCTTCTTCATTTCTTCGTTCTTGTAGGCCTAACAACAAGGGTGGACTGAGCTTGAGTCCAATCGAGTTGAATTTTAATCTTTGCATGAGTCTTTTGTACAGGGGTGTCATTTCCAATGCATTCCTCAATCTTTCAGGAGAGTGACACTCCCTGGTATCCGATTGCTTTATTTACCTCCTTAGCTCTGGCCTTGTCACGATTCATCCAAGGTGCTAGGGCCATCAGTTGCGTATCCCCCAACTTTTCATTGGGATCCAAAATATTCATGTCAGTCAAGGTGGGGTTATGCATGTAGAGCTCAACCAAATTTTCACTATGTTCTATGATACGTTGGTCACATAATTCAATGAATTTCTTGTAATATTTAAATGGAATATACCCATGTTGTACTAGGGTCTTGATGTGGAATTGCATCCACTTCTCTTTGAGAAAAAGTGCATGAGACTTGGATGGTTGTTCACATTGTAATGCCTCCATGGAGAGTATTTCCATTGTGTCTAGTTGGGTTTCCTTCTCCTACAGCTTCTCCCTCAACCATCTACTTTTTTCATATAGTTGTTCCCTCATTGTGGACTCTTTCTCTCTTAGCTCACTTAATTCTTTTCCCATTTCAAGGAAAATTTCTTCCATGAGACCCACATGTTCCACCCTTTTAGAATTAGAAATTTTCATCCATCTAGGGGTTCTTCCTCTTTCTTCTTCTAGTTCGAATAAAAGTGGGATTGCAAATTTTTGGGGAATAACTCTCCCTCCTTCAATGAATTTATAATAGGAGCTCAAACTAGGTTGTGGACTACGCTCTTGGAGCTCTAGGAATTCCTTCTCAAATGTTTTTTGGGAAGCTTGCCCCTCTTGTAGCTATGGTGTCATCTTCTGCCCTTTTTGTTTCTCACTCTTATCCTCTTACAACACCCTTTGTTCTTCCTATAGCACACTTTATTTTTCCTATAGCATACTTTGTTTTTCCTATAGCATTCTATGTTTTTCCTGTAGCTTCCCTTTTCTTTTTTCTTAGAAGGTGCTAGGTGTCCTGGGTGGTTTAAAGGAGGTTGATGTAGTGGTAAGCCTTCTTACCTACTTTGGAGAGGAAACCTCTTAAATTTTTCTTTCAATGGGCCCCATATCCTCTTTCTTACTTGGGGTTTTTTTAATTGTGATAGGGGCATTTGTGGGAGTTTGAGGCCTTCCTTGCTTGATTTTGGTGCTTTTCTTGGTCTTAAAGTAGAGGGGATATTGCATTTTCCTCTTCCTTTTCCTTCCCCTCTCTTTCTGCAACACTAGAGGCTGGGGTTTCACCTGGTGTGAGGGTCCATGTGTCAATTAAGGCCTCTCTATCCATATTATTGAATCTGGACCAAATGATAGGGATCTTTAGTTTTTTCAAGGCATCCACCATTATTAGTTTAATGAGGCCATGGTGGCCTAGGTGTTGGTGTTTCCCCTCTCTCACTTTTTGACTCATGCCCCTAATGGAATATAGGAGGAGTATGGTACATTGTGTCTTTGAGCTAGGGGACATTCTTCTTGAAACCTAAGTTCATGAATTAATTTAAAATGGTAGCCATATACCACACTCATCCTTCCTTCATAGGAGATTTATTTTAGGATATGGTAGGCCACCTAATTCCAAGGATAGGGTAGGATTTCCCTCCTAACTCCATTCTTGTCTTCGATAGGTTTTTCATTCACAGTGAAGAAGTTCTTTTTAGTAGTGGAACTGGTGATTTTTTCTTCTCTTCCACATTTGATCCCTAGGGGTATGGTTTTCACTTTGCTAATTAGCTTAAGTCTGAGTGAAATAGCTAATCCCCTCACCACAGTGGTGGCACTGAATTTTGTTTATGATTTCAAGGTCATGGAAAATTTAAATGCAATATCATCATCATATCCCTTCAACAGTTCAAAGAATCCTAGCTACTGGTGTCTTCTAAAAATGTATTACATGAGAGGGTGCGGATGGATTCCTTTAGTGTCAGAGTTCTCCCTTTTATTAAGTCTTCCCCCATCTCTTTTCCATGTTTTCAACTAATCGAAGGCGATATGCTTCCTACAATATCTTTGATGTCTAATTTAGTGGTAATAGAGGGTTGAAATCTTTGGTTGATGATAATTTCCTATATTTCCTCTAATTTATAGCCAAAGAAATTCTTTGATTTCACAGTTTGACTAATACTTCCTCTAGAATTTAGAGTGCACCAGCATACATGTTACTTTCTACCACATGGCCTAGGATAAAGATAATAAATTGGAGACTAATTCGACCCTTGGTAGTGTTCCTTCACCCTTTTAGTTTTCCTATAGCAGTGTCTTGAGCTTCTTGCAGCAGTTGCAGGCTTCCTTTAGCTTCCTCCTCTAGAAATGGAAGAACATGGTTTGACTCTTTTCAATAGCACCTTGAGCTTGTTCTCACCTTAACTATTTTTGAAATGAGGGTACATGAAAAATAATTTGATCCCTAGTACATAATATGACATTTTTGGCTTAGGCTTGGAGCGATGTGATGACCTGGAAGACACACAAGATTTCCTCTTTTGGAATGTTGTCCCCACTTGGAGTAATTGTCCCATCATCCCTTGTAACCAACGACCCTTGGTAGTGTTCCTTCACCCTTTTAGTTTTCCTATAGCAGTGTCTTGAGCTTCTTGTAGCAGTTGCAGGCTTCCTTTAGCTTCCTCCTCTAGAAATGGAAGAACATGGTTTGACTCTTTTCAATAGCACCTTGAGCTTGTCCTCACCTTAACTATTTTTGAAATGAGCGTACATGAAAATTAATTCGATCCCCAGTACATAATATGACATTTTTGGCTTAGGCTTGGAGTGATGTGATGACCTGGAAGACACACAAGATTTCCTCTTTTGGAATGTTGTCCCCACTTGGAGTAATTGTCCCATCATCCCTTGTAACCAACAACCACTCTTTGTGATCCTAACTCGACTATGTGACATCTCCATGTTGCGTGAGTGCTCACCCTTACTTTTTGTTTATTAGCCGAGGGTGGCCAAGTTAACTAGCCACCTCTAAATTATTAAAATACCTCCTCTCAAAATTTACACAACTTTCGTTATTTACACATAGGAAGGAGATGAGAGTTTTTCCATATCTGCACCTATCTCGTGGTCGACTAATTCAGGGACGTGATTGTTGGAGTTGGACCTTTTTATTTTCATCAAGGGACTTGACTTTTTTTTCTTTCCTGTGTATATCTTCTTCTCTCCTCATGGTACTTGGTTTTTGTTGTTGCTATGTGTGCAGGTACCTTGTTGATGTCCAGGCTGCTGCTATTGGTGGAGAGTCCTGCTGGAAGTGGTGTGACTACTAAAGAGTTCCACATGAGTTGGTATCATCCCTGCTACTGATGAGATCAATAATATTATGGCTTTTTGTGATGTTTGCACAGGTTGCTATAAAAGAAGGTTCTCTTCCTGTAACAATCCTTTTCTTCTCTTATAGGGTCTTCAAACTACATGGGGGTGATGAGAGAGGATGTAAAGGGTCTAGAAGATGATGCTAGGACTCTGAGGAAATGGTGTAGATTTTTGGAAATGGACAAGTTGTTCTCTATGTGTTTCTTAAGAAATTTTTACAAGGGTAAGATAGAGTGGAGGGAATTTAGTAAAAAACATAATTTTTTTATGAACTGGGATGGATGAGTGATGGATGGATGGTGGACCATGGTGGGGGAACCTTATTCATCATTGGAAAGGTCATGCTTGGTGGTACTTTCATTAATATCACCCTCCTGTAGCTTTTCGGAGCCCTCTTGTAGGACCTTCCTGTAGTAATTACAGGTCCTTCCTGTAGTAGTCTAGAGAGTGGGTGAAACTTGAATTTTTAGCTAATTGGAAGATGGGGAGTGGTGATCACATGAGTTTGGATAGTGGATATGAAGCAGATGGAGGGAGGAGTGGATAGAATATTGAGGATTTTGGCCCTGTAGCTATGGAATTTTCCTATGTCTTCAAACCTGCAAAATGACAAAATCAATTAATAGATATGTTGTGGATCCATGTCTTGGGCTTTTTCCTTTGTTTCCTTCCTTCTCTTTCTCTTTTTTTCTTTTTTTTTTGAGACACAAAGACTACTTCAGGATAGGTTTTCAACCTGTATGCCTACCTTGGGCACTTCAACAGAGGTTTTCACTCAAGGATATTTATTTTTTTCTTATTTTTATTTACTCCTCAGCTTCCTCGGAGAGGTTTTCAAGCCAAGAGTTGGGCTCATATGACTAATAAAGGTTTTCATCTAGGTTTTTTTTTTCTTTTTTTCAAGAAAGTATCTAGAAATGCTATGGATTGGAAGCTATGATACTTCCAATCAAACTGAACTTTCTGATGATGGTGCTAATGAATTATTCCTTAGTCATAGGTTTTATGTATACCTTTAGCCTATTGCCATTTACAAGCAAGATAATCCCTTCCTCATCAATGGTCCTAATTTGAACAGCTCCATTGTCATGACATTTCTCTATCAGGTATGGACCTAACCATCTTGTCATCAATTTTCCTTTGAAATCCTTGAAACTGGATTCATATAATAATGATCAATACCCTTCCTGAAAAACTTTGTCCCTGATATTCCTATCATGCTAGACCTTCCTCTGCAATTGTATAACTTTAGTGTGTAGGAGGGCCTGCATTTTGAACTCGTCCAAGTCATTCAACTAGAGCAACCTCTCTTTCTATGCTTTGGTGATATATAAGACCGATTAGGCTACCATTCTCAAAGTGTTATACTCAAACTCAATAGAGAGCAGATATTTCTTTCCATAAACCAAATCATATGGTGTGAACCCAATAGTTGTTTTCCAAGTTGTGTTATAGGCCCAAGTGGCCTCCACTACTCTGTCTTCCCAATCCCTCCTAGTTCTATTCACAACCTTGGTCGGTATGCTCTCCAATTCCCTATTTTTAACCTCTACTTGTCCATTTTCCTAAGGGTTATAGGATGTATATTTTTTGTGTTTGATATGATGTTTCCTTAAAATATTCTGGATCAGATGTGATGTGAATTGAGCTCCCTGGTTGATGAATAATTCTCTAGGGTAGCTAAATTTGTAGAAGACATTTTCCTTAAGAATTCAACCAGTTTATCCTCTGTTTCTTTCTTGACAACCTTTGTTTTAGCCCACTTTTTCAAATAATCAGTGCACATAATGATGTACTTTTTCTTCCCTGATGGTGGATCAATTGGCACAATGAAATCCATGCCCCACTTGTCAAATGGATCCAAGGCCACCTGGGGTCATAGGAGCATTTCATCCTTGGGTGTGGGTTTCTCGATTCTGTTGCACTTGTCACATCTACTGGTATACCTTCTTGCATCTTGGTTGTGAGTGAGCCAATAATAACTAGCTTGTAGAGCTTTAAAAGTTATTCTCTTGGCAGAAAAATGACCTCCATAGGGCCCATCATGACAGGCTGAGAGGATGTCAAAGACATCCTCTTCCCTAACACATACCCTTAAGATCTAATTTGGACCTATCTTGAAGAGATTCTCCCCAATCCAAGTGAAATGGGTACTCTTCCTCATAATTCTGCAATTCTCCCTATATGACAGATTTGGAGCAAATCCTGCAGCAACTAGGTAGTTGGCTATGTCAATAAACCATGGAAAGAGAACTGAGATAAAAGAATAAGTGATCATATGGAAGCTAATCATCGACCATCCCCTCATCTGTTGTAGGAAAATCAACTCTAGACAGAAAATATGCAACAACAATTTATTTTCCTAGCTTGTTAATGATAGTTAAATAAAATTATTGTAACAATAGAAACCGTCTAATGGTTCTAGCATTCATGTCATGCTTATTCATCAAGTATTTGATAATTTCATGGTTAGTATGCATAAAAGTTTGGTATCCAGTGATTTAATGTCTGAATTTGTTCAAGGAGTATATAACAACAGGGAGTTCTTTCTTAGTTACATTGTAGTTCAATTTAGGCTAAGACAAACTTTTACTAATGAAGTAAATTGCATAAGGTAACTTACCATAAATTTGTCCCAAGGCTGCCCCCACAAATTTGTTGGATGCATCAGCATGGATATGGAAAGGAAGAGCCCAATTTGGGGCCCTAAGTATGGGTTCAATGGTTAATTTATCTTTCAAAATCTCAAGGCCCTCTTGGCAACTATCTCTCTAGTAAAATTATAAGTCCTTGGTCAAAAATTCAAACAATGGTGAGGACACCTTGCTAAAGTCCTTGATAAACCTCCTATAGTATCCAGCTAAGCCTAAGAAACCCCTAACTTCCCTCTGCTTTTAAGGAGTAGGGACCCTTTTTATGATGGCAATTTTGTTTGGGTCCACCTGTATTCCCTCCTGAGATATCGAATGGCCAAGGACAATCCTTGTATTCATTATAAACTCGCACTTCTCAAGACTAAGAGAGAGGTTCATTTCAATGCACTTCTTCATAACTTTTACCAAGTTAGAGAGAACCTCTAGTAAGTCACACCCATAGGGAGTGAAATCATCCATGTAAATCTCTACAGAGTCATGGACCAACTCGAAAAGGATGCTCAAAATTTTCCTTTGAAAAGTGGAAGGGGAATTACATAAACCAAAAGGAAGGACCCTATAAGAAAAGGTAACCAAAGGACATGTGAATGTAGTTTTGTATTGATCCTTAGGGTTGATCTGAATCTGATTGTACCCATTGAATCCATCCAAGAAAGGGAAGAAATTATTCCTTGCAAGACCATATAAAACATGATCAATGAAAGGTAGAGGGAAATGATCTTTCTCAGTGACTTTGTTCAGTTCTCTATAATCCACACAAATTCTTTAATTCTCGTTCTTGTTTTGGACCAAAACTAGAGGGGATATCCACTTACTATATGATATGGGGTATATGAACCCTATATCCAGCAACTTTTGCAACTCTTCCTTTACTATGTCCTTGAGGGTTGGGTTCATTCTCCTTTGAGGTTGGAAAACAAGTTTTCATTCCTCCTTGATGTAAATGTGATGAGTAAAAATACAAGGATGAACACCCTTCATTTATTTATAGTTCCAAGCAAAAGTATCCAAGTGTTGTCTCAACATTTTTCACAAATTATCTTCTTGGTTAGTTGAGAGAGAGGGGTTAATATTGAAGGTTCTATATGGAACAAATTCTACAAATTTGACATGGGTAGGAATTGGGTCAACTAATTTTAATTCAGTCCAAGGATTACCCTCAGATTCCTTTACAAGTTCAACAAGAGGCATGATATTGGGGGGTTGGTTCTGTAGGATTTGGTTAATGAGGTAAGCTTGATCAGGTTTCCCCACTCCTATAAAAACATCTTAGGGTACATATTGGATGGGATGTTGTATGATACACTTCATATTCCTCCTCCTCTTCCAACCATAGGGGTAAGTCACATTCAATGGATGGCTGAGTAGGAGGCTATAATACCAACTGTTTAGAAATATTCCCATTCTTAATGGTCATGTTCTCAGCCCTGCAACTAATGTAAGCATTAGCAATGGCTAAACATGGCCTTCCCAGGATGAGAGGATAAGAATTGAATTTGGTTTCGGTCTTGAGAACCAAGAAGTTAGTAGGATACTCCCACGTGTCAATGAAGATCGTTACATCCTCAAAAACTCCCTCAGGAGCCACTTTGGATCTATTTGCAAATTGCAACACTATAGTGGTCCTACTCAAGGATCCTTGGATGTTTAGTTTTAGCATGGTTTCTTTAGTCATCACATTGATGGAAGCCCCAATATCAATCAGGGTGTGAGGGACAATGATGCCGTCAATGTGCACATCTACCACTGCACTTTTAGGGTCTAGATATTTTCAACAAATCATTATCCGCAACATAAAATTGGATAATTGACCAATAACATTGATGGTGGGGGTGTCTCTTTTTCTTCTCCTGGGGTGTTTGAAACATTTATTTTTGATAAGCTTATTATAGATGGGAAAATCCTTAATAGCTTGGAGGAGGGGTATTTTAACACACATTTTCTTCAATTCTCCTAGAAGTTTAGTTTCAACTGGGGTGTGTTGATTAGGATGGATCAATCTATCAAGAAAAGGAGGTGGATTTTCTTGAGGGTTACTCTCCTCCTTTTTCTCTTCAATCTCTTCAGGTGGAGATGGAGGTTAGTTATCTGGGAGCACTCTTCCAGACCTGAGGTTGATTTCTTGAATCTCCATAGCATAGATGTCTCTCCACTGTAGACCTATTATGCTTGCTTGTTATTCGGGTTTCGATTGGGTTGAGTAGGCATCTGAGGTTTCGTGGGTGTAGTAGGAGGAGGGATTTATGGTTGATATGGAGGTGGAGGTAGTAAAGTAGGAGGTTGGTTTATTTGAGGCCTCCACCCTTGTGATGGGTTATTCCATTGACGATGTGGAGAAGCATATGGCTGAAATGGTTTATTAACATGTTGGGGAGGATATTGATGAGCATAAGGCCAAGAAGGAGGCGTGGACCATGATGGATGAGTGGAAGAGTACCAAGCTAGAAAGGGTGAATTCTAGTTAGGATGGTAATAAGAGTAAGATTCACCTTGCATGTCCTGCTGATATGGATAAGGTCCTTGAGGCATACTTTAATTTATAAAACAGAGTTTCTCAGCCCCACCTTTTGCCCCTTGGTATACAAATTTTAATTCATGAAAAGAAGGAAATTTATTTGTTGCATGGTTTTCCTCACATACTGAGCATACCTATATGACATTTAATGGGCATTCATTTTTGGGGTGCCTTCTAGTGCATTTAGAGAAAAAAATAGCTAAGGCCCTATCTACTTCCTCTTGTCTCCTCTTCATCTACATGGTATCCATTTGCAAAGCAAAGGTAGGCATAATTTCACTTTCAAAGTCCTCAAAAATGGTTCCCATTTCATTCTTGATGGATGTTGTGGAAGGAGAGTAACTGACCAAGGCTTGACTAGACTTATTGTTCTTCCTAGCAACCCTAGAGTGGTTTTTGAACACTATTTTTATGTCTTTATAGGATAGATGATAAATGTCTCCCCTAAACAACAGGTTGAGGGTTTCCAACATGTCTTCCCTGATCCCTAGGAGAATAAATAACTTGAGTGATTCAGGATCAAGGGTGCATCTAGCCCTCATATAATTGAGATGGAATCTCTCCTCATAGTCTGCTAGGGATTCATCAAGTCCAATATTGTAAATATTTCTTCTTTGGTTTCTTTGGACCTATAATAGTCCTTGTACTTTTTGTTAATGGCTTGTTGCATTTGGTCCCAGGTAGTGATGTTATCCCCAAGAAGACCCATAAACCAACGCAAGGCTACACCCTTAAGGGTAGATGGGAATAATTTCACTTATGTTCATCAAAGGTATAGCCATAGGTCCTACAGAAAATAGAAAACTCAAGCATCAAAGTATTAGGTTCCTCAGAGGTTAAGCCATGGAATTGAGGAAGGGCAGTAGGGCTTATATTCTTCATTCTAGCATCTCCATTAGTCTCTCTGATAGGGAAAACCTCCTCATTCCTATTTTCAGCCATGGTTTGGGTAGGTGAAATGGGTTCTTCTTCTTCTTCCCTAATAGTTTCTTCAAAAATATCAGGTTGTTCACCTAAGCGGTCTTCTAACTCCCCCTTAGTCAGAGAGGGAAGATGATAGTCACCAAAGAAGACTGAAGGTTGATTGTTTGAGGGTGTGGGGCTGTTTGGAATGAATTTTCCTTGAGTATCTCTATTCCTACAAGGAATGCAAGAAAATTTTTCTTCTTTTATGATATTTTTTAAAAACTAAATGCAAAAAAGAAATAAATGATTAAGAATAAATAACATTTACCTAGATACCTCCCCGACAACATCGCCAAAAAGAGGTGAGACCTGGTATTTCACCAAGAGTGTTGCAACTTCCAAGGGCTCATCAACTCTATTGATCAACATGGGGTTCGTACAAACTTTGAGGTGGCAGTGCTATATACAAAGTAGATGGAATTCTATTCATGCCACCCTCAACTAGGTCATTTGATCAATAGGGCTCCAAGACCATCCTTCTATTGAATCAGGGGGAAATTAAATACTGAAAGTGCATTTCAAAAGCTATCTCTAATGTAGAAAAGGTAAATGTATTTCAAATCATAACTTGTAGATGCTACCAACCTATAAATTCTATTGAATCAATTCATGAATGAACACAAGTGCTAGACTACCTACAGAAAGGAAACTAAACTATTTGTAACCAACCATCTAACTATCAAATCCATTTGTAAATAGGAAATTATCCTACTAAATCATAACTCAATATTTCATAAAACATCTATCTAATTCACATTTGCATGTAAAGTAATGTTCTACACGTGTTAAATCTGTGATAAAGAAGGTAATTTTATTTTCTCTTGCAGTAAATGAAAAAGGATGGTGGGAATGGCCTAGGTGATTCCTTTGCTCACATAGTCCATGTTGGGGGGTCAACCTACTCCTAAATTAAGTCAACCTTGCATTACAAGTGAAAACAAGGACAAAATAGGATGCTAAAGGCATGCTACAAGAAGCTTCTATAGGATCCCTGTATTACTACAGGAAGGTCTGTAATGGTATAGGAAGGTTCTCTATAGGGTTTGGAAGGTAAGAACGATGAGATCAAGGGATGGTAAGGTGGATGGAGGTTTTAGTATATGGGTGAATGGTGGCCAACACTCGTAGTCAAACTCAACACTTCAGGAAGGCTTGTTTTGGGTAAGAGGGTTGTGCATGGTGACCTAGGATACAGAGCTCAAGAACAACATTTGAGATTCATCAAAAAATGGTGGAGAAGTCTTGGATGGAGATGGTGAAAAAATTCCCTTTCCTACAAATCCAACAATTCGTCAACATCACATGCATATTCTCTCTTATCATTCACAAAATATCATAACCAATGGTTGAAAATATGAGTTGAATTTGAAAACTATCTAAGTTATGCCAAAAAATATGATCTATGAAATGAATCATAGAAAACATATGCAAAACGGGAGAACTAATATAGACCTTTTTCCAAGAAATGATGAACGTGTATTTTTGGGCTGGGATTGTAGATTCCTCTTTTCGTTCTCCCATGAGAGAGATGTGGTAGATGTAGCAGTCACAAGATTTTTGAGGAATTATATTATAATAAAATGCAGCAAACAAACACACATTATTTAAGCTAAAAAGGATTACCAATACACAATAGGGACCTAAGCTACTGGGGTTGGTCCCAAACACAAGATCCTCAACCCTCTGAAACTAACTCAGTGACGCATCAATAAGAAACTTCTCATTATCATTGTAGAAATGTCAAATACATCTCGTAACAAGTCAAAAATAGTAGTAATAAGTGCTTGAGCTCAGTAGTTTCTTAGTTGAAAACAAAGTTCAAATCCTAATGAGTTCTTTGGCATGTTTATTTATACAAAAGGGTAGATACCTACAGCTCCTTAGAAAATATAGATGTTTGTCTCCAAAAACTCAAGAAAGCTAGATTTAGATCTCCATGAACTGCACTTGCTTGGTTGCCAATGACCTCGAGCTAATGAGAGATAAAGTGATGATATTGATTGATTGAGGGATTAAAGAGGTCGACAACCTCCTAGAATCTCTCCCTATTGTCTACCTCAAGCTCCTACATTAGAATTATCTCAAAATTGGTCCAATTCCTTCATTTAAACCATATTAGGCCACATTACATAGAAAAACATCTTTCACCCCTCTCACTAAGCATATTATAACAAAAATTGTAAATAAATGTGTGAAAGGGATAGTTTTAAAGCTAGAGCATGGCATTATGACCCTGATGATATAAGTATATATGAAACTCATCACCATATTCAAGGAGAAATGATAGAATTTCCACCTTCACAATTGATGCCCATGACGATGAGAGCCCCTCTAGTGGAGGACAATGCTACTTTCATCCAAACTGTGAATGTTT
The DNA here is from genome assembly GCA_000404065.3 of Pinus taeda. Lineage (NCBI taxonomy): Eukaryota > Viridiplantae > Streptophyta > Pinopsida > Pinales > Pinaceae > Pinus > Pinus taeda. The sequence continues at coordinate 158,949 of APFE030100092.1, forward strand.
CCTTAGAACAACTTAGATGGGCCCAATAGGATGATCATAATGATATTATGGACTTCATGATACATATAGAAAGAAATCATTGGGAGATGCATGATCAATTGGTCAATTTATGGAGAGAGAAACAAAGAATATAGGAGAAGTTAGAGAGTATGGAAACATGATCAGCTCACATGGAGGGGATATTCAATGTGAATTTAATCCTCCTCCATCCTCTAGTTAGTGTCCATACATTCTTTCTATGATGTATTCTAAATATTTATAATGATAGTTAGTTGTGTTTTGGTCCTATGAGTTTTTTGACACTTTTTCACGTCAATTTATGCAATTTTTTGTCATTTTTGAAATTTTCTTTGTATTTGGGTACACATCAGTTGGCCAATAAATCTAGTAAGAGTTAGGGAAACAGGTTTTGAGAAATGTTATGGAAATGTGTAATATGATGAATTAATATAAAACTTTTTATTCACAAATAAGAAATTTTCATGTAAAGATAAATAAACAACATTTAAAATAGTCATATCTTGGAGTGGGTGAGGAAACTAGAGAAGGGACGGGCTAGTTGTCACCACCCAACCTAACCAATAGGCAGGGGGCATGGTTGTAGGGCATCAACAAATAGAATGTCACACCATTGAGTTATGCACTTTGTCCACATTATTATGTGAAAAATGGAGGAAGCAATTAGAGTGAAGGATCAAAAGAAATGTGCAGTGTATAGAGGCAATTCAATGTTGGAGGCATGGTGGAGTCCTAGTTTAGTACGTGAAAGGAGTTGTAATACATTGGGGGTATGGAGGAAGGAAATATTATAGGTGAAAGACTCTCAAGTCGTGGAGAGATCTAGAAGTAAGCATGTGAAGGAGTAGGTAATAATGGTTCACCAAGGTGACATAGAGGCACAATTGTCAAGATGTCAAGAGTCGCATACAAAAATATTAATTGTTGAAGGGAGGCATACTTAGCTAATTCAAGGAGACAGATGAAGGATAAAAGAAGGGTTCCACAAGGGGTTGAAATGCATTCAACAAATAATAGAGGCCATGAGGATGCTACTATGTTTTAGCTATCAATTCGAGGAGAGGAGGGTTGTTACTGAGGATAAACCCTGTGAATGTTGGGTGGAATGTGAGGATTGGGACCTTGAGCCAATTTAGCTACAGTTTTGGGTACAAAAGAAACATAGCAAAACATCAATAGAACAAGATCGTAAAAGAGATAAGCCACCTCTAAATTCACTTAGGTTTGATAACTGGCTAGATATTTGCTAGTGGGACAAAATGTTTAAAGGAAACCTTGGGTTTTCTGGTTGGAAGAAAGAATCAACTACCACAGGGGACCCTTCGCGAAGCATATTTATCTTGTCCTTGAACCACCAATGGTAGAAGAACAAGGATAGGGAGGCTTCAAGAAAGTGAAGAAATGCTTCAGAGAGAAGAGAAAGGGAATTGATAACTAGGAGGCAAGCAAATGAGGTCACACCTCCTATAATTCTTATTGGCTTGAGGTGATGGAACGAGCTCCTAAATGAAACAAGGCCAACCATAATATCAAGCCATGTAGGTTTTAGTGGAAATAGTGGAAAGACATGGAATTTTATTATTGTACTTTGCAATCCTACCTTAGCTAAGTTGGAGTTGGGAAGGTGGTATGTGTAGGCCTGCATCTTACCTCTGGGGTTGTCAACAAAACCAACAATGAGAATGTTGAGATAAAGGGGGTGTCCTAGAAGGGGAGTGACTAAAACAACTACCAGAAGGAGAAGAGGAAATAAAAGCTGTTAGAAAATTATGTATTATAGAGCAATGGAACACATAGAATATTGCATAAATATAAACACAGAAAATGCATAAAACTAGAGAGACACAGATATACGTGGTTCACCTAGTTTGGGCTACATCCACCCGGAATAGCCAGTCCTTCCTTTCCATTATCTAGCAAAATGAAGAGACACAACCTACAGTAGATCCGGTGTAATATCCTCTGTTTTCTCTCACAGTCTCACCTCTCTGTTTCTCGCTCAGAGAATACACATCTATTACACACCCTCAATACAATGCCCTCATACATAGAGAGGGGTTTCCTTCTAGGGTAAAATACCATAAACTAAACATAAGTTCTACTGTCAGATCATCCTCCTAATGAACGACCCAGATTGACTAGAAATTACTATACTTTTACAAGGCAATTTTACATCTGTTTTTAGCTTCGGGGGTGTTGCCCCCGAAACCCCTACTGGGGTACTGCTGGCCCCTGGACCCCCCAGCCGGGGGGGGGATTAGCGCCCTTGGACCCCCCTGGGGGGGACACGCCCCCCACGTGGATGGGTGTACAAACTTTCTAGGGTATACATCTAGCAGAAATAAAGACCTCTAAATAATCATGCTCCACACCCAACAATCTCCCACTTGGAGAATGATTGTAGCAACTCCACCACTTCCTCATTTGTTGGACAATGACTCCTCTTTGGAACTAGCTATTTCTCATCTTCATCATCATCCTTGAAGACCAATTGAAACTGAGCATATTCTTAGTTTCTCCCTGGTTACAACTTTTGTTAGCATATCTGCAGGATTCTGGCTAGTGTGTATCTTTTGTAGCTTCAACTCTCCATATTCCAACACTGATCATATGAAATGGTACTTGAGCTATATGTTTTTAGTCCTGGAATGAAATGTTGAGTTTTTTGCAAGATGAATGGCACTTTGGCTATCACTGTATAACGTGCCCATATCATGCTTCTTACCCAATTCACCCATAAACCTTTGTAACCAAATCATTTCTTTACTAGCCTTTGTAGCATCAACATACTCTGCTTCTCTTGTTGAAAGTGCAACAACACTTTGGAGAAACCCAACTAACAGTTGTTCCACCTACAGTAAATACATATCCTGTAGTGCTCCTCCTGTTGTCTTTGTCACCTGCCATATCTGCATCAACATATCGTTGTAGAGAAATGTTTGAACAACCAAAGCATAATGTTTGATTTGTGGTACCTTTCAAATATATGAGAATCCATTTCACTGCCATCCAATGTTCCTTTCCTAGATTGTTCATGTGCCTGCTTACAACTTCCACTACATGTGCAATATTAGGCCTTGTGTAGACCATTGCATACATTAAGCTTCCAACTGCTGATGCATATGGAACTTTAGACATTATAATCCATGTCTTCTTGGGTCTTTGGGCACATTTCCTTACTAAGTTTGAAATGGCTAGCAAAAGGTGTACTAACTGGTTTTTCATTGTGCATATTAATTCCTTTCAACACCTTTTGTATGTACTCATTCTGAGACAATGTTAACTTGTGATTTTTCATGTCTCTAGTTATTCTCGTACCAAGGATTTGTTTTGCAACTCCCAAATCCTTCATTGTAAATGAATTTGCCAATTTTCTTTTGAGCACATTTGTTTCCTGCATGTTAGACTATGCAACAAGCATGTCATCTACATACAATAACAATATAATATAGCTTCCATCATTTTGCTTTTTCACATAAACACAATGATCGGAGTGACATCTAGTATAACCTTGTTCAAAGATAAACTTGTCAAGTTTTAGAGACCACTGCCTTGGAGCTTGCTTTAAGCCATACAAGCTCTTCTTCAACTTGCACACTAGTTTCTCCTTCCCTTTTACCTCATATCCTTGTGGCTACTGCATATATATCTCTCCCTCCAAATCCCCATGGAGAAAGGTTGTCTTTACATCTAACTACTCAAGATGAAAATATTCAACTTCTACTAGACTCAAAATAGTTCTGATTGAAGTCATTTTAACAACAAGAGAAAATATTTCATCAAAACCAATACCTTTCCTTTGTGCAAACCCCTTCACCACAAGTCTAGCTTTGTACCTCTGTTTTCCTCCATCGTCTTCCTTCAGCCTGTGAACCCATTTATTCTGCAATGTACTTTTACCTACAAGAAAATTGACTAAGTCCCAAGTCTGGTTATGCATTAAGGAGACCATCTCTTCTTTCATGGCTATCTCCCACTTCTTCCTGCTTTCAACCTGCATTGCTTCTTCATAATATTCGGGTTCACCAGAATCAGTGAAAAGTAAATAATATAATGAAGGAGAGTATCATTCAGGGGGTATACTTATCCTGGTAGATCTTCTAACACCACTTTTAGGTGCTTGGTGTGCCTGTTGCTATTGTGGTGGTTATTATTGTTGTGGTTTTTGATTATTATTATTTTCAGGCACCTTTACTTTTTCAATGATTTCATTAAGAACTGCGTATTCCTTGTTTTCTTTTTCCTGTTTCTTTTCCTACAAAGGATTCTTATACAAGACATTTTCATTGAATATTACATCTCTACTCCTAATGATTTTGTGATTTTCGTAATCATATAACCGATAACCAAAATCATTAACACCATATCCAATAAAGGTACATTTCTTTGACTTTGCCTCAATCTTTGTTCTATTTTCTTTATTAATATGGACAAAGGCCTCACAACCAAAAGGCTTTAAAAATGAATAGTTTACCCTTTTACCTGTCCATGCTTCCTCTAGAACACCACCGTCCAAGGAACTTGAAGGCCCTCTGTTTATTAGATAAACAGTAGTATCTATAGCATCTACCCAAAACTGTAAAGGCAAACCTGCATGTAATCTCATGCACCTTGCACGCTCCATGATTGTTCTATTCATCCTTTCTGACACACCATTTTCTTGTGGTCTTCTTGAAATTGTTTCTCTCTACGTATTCCATGCTCTGAAAAATACCTATCAAACTCTTTGTTGCAATATTCACCTCCATTTTCTGATCTGAGACACTTCAATTTCTTTCCTGTCTCAATCTCAACCAAAGCTTTCCATTTCTTGAAAGTATCAAATACATCATATTTTTTCTTAATACAATAAATCCAAGTTTTTCTATTTGCATCATCAATAAAAGTAACATAATAACGAGAGCCAACGAGAGATGATACCTGAGCAAGTCCCCATACATTTGTATGCACGAGATCTATTTTTTCTCTCTTCTTTTCTTTTCCCAACTCTAAGAAATCTAACTCTCTTCTGTTTTCCATAAATGCAATTCTCATAGAAGTCCAAATGAACATTCTTCAAATCCGACAAAAAAATCCTTGAGTGAAGAACCTTCATCCCCTTCTCACTCATGTGTCCAAGCCTATGATGCCATAATGTTGCATTTGCTCTTTTGGAAGTTAAAGCATTAACAGAATTAGAAATACCATTACATAAATACAATGTGCCAACCTTTTCACCTTTTTCTATTACCAGGGCTCCTTTGGAGACCTTCAAAGCTTTATCTGTGAAAGTTGTCACACAACCTTCACCTTCTAACTGCCCTATTGAAATCAGATTTTTCTTCAGATATGGAACATGCCTTACCTCCTTTAGTATCCATTGGTTTCCATTCTACTATTTTACAAGAACCTTACCCATTCCAACAATTTTACAGGGTTTATCATCACCCAAACGGACTTTTCCAAAATCTCCTTGAACATAGTCATGAAAATATTTATTGTCAGGTGTGGCATGGAATGAGGCCCCTGAATCTACCACCCAGGAATCACTAATATTTTCGAAAGAAAGAATCAAATAATCTTGTAACACCTCACCTGTCACATTTGCTTAATGATTGTTTTCTTGTTGTGCATCTCCTTCTTTTCCCTTCTGAGATCTATAGTCTTTCTTTAGGTGTCCTTTATTTGTGCATTTCTAGCACACTATCCCCGATCTAGACTTGGATCTGCCTTTCCTTGATTTACTATGATATCCTAAGCTCTTTCCTCTTTCCACTTTTCTTCCCCTAGACAATGCACTCACAGCATTACCCGATGTCTCATTGGAGCTTTTTCATCGCATTTCCTCGCTAAGGATTGCACCGACAACATCATCAAACTTTAAATTACTAGATCCAAAAATAGAGTTACTAATGGCCATTACTAAACCATTCCAACTTTCTGGCAATGAGAAAAAGAATAATAGAGCTCTAACTTCATCATCAAAGTTACCCCTACATAACTTAACCAACTTGTAACAGTATTAAAATCATTTAAATAGTCCGCAACAGATCCACCTTCCGACATCTTCATATTAAATAACCGTTTCATAAGAAATACCTTGTTTGAGGCCGAGGGTTTTTCATATAGTTTCGCCAACGCCTTAATCAAACCATCTATTGTTGTTTCCTTTGAAATGTTAAAAGCGACTGACACTGCAAGGCACAACTGTACTGTTCTAAGTGCCTTTCTATTGAGAAGGTTCCATTCTTCATCTGTCATACCTGTTAGCAACTTTGTTTTTCCGCCCAATGGTAGGTATAGATCTTTTTGATATAGATAATATTCCATCTACATCTTCCACAGTGAGAAGTTTTGGCCGTTAAATTTCTCGACCCTAAACTTACCATCTTATACCATTGCTCTCACTCAAACTAGGAACCCTTCTCTCCTATGAGTTTGTCAGCCAAATAGACCTTTGGCTCTAATACAAGTTATTAGAAAATTATATATTACAGAGAAATGGAACACATAAAATATTGCAAAAATAAAAACATAGAAAATGCATAAAACCAGAGAGACACAAATATACATGGTTCACCCAGTTTGGGCTACGTCCACTTCGAACAGCCAATCCTTCCTTTCTATTATCTAGCAAAATGAAGAGACACAACCTACAACAGATCCGATGTAATATCCTTTGTTTTCTCTCACAGTCTCACCTCTCTATTTCTCGCTCAGAGAATACACATCTATTACACAGTCTCAATACAATGCCCTCATACATAGAGAGGGGTTTCCTTCTAGGGAAAAAAACCATAAACTAAACATAAGTTCTATTTTCAGATCATCTGCCTAATGAACAACCTAGATTGACTAGAAATTACTATACTTTTACAAGGCAATTTTACATTTGTTTTTTGCTTCGGGGGGGTACCCCAAACCTCGCGGGGGACAAGTCCCCCCTAACCCCTGCATGGAGGGGTGTACAAAATTCCAGGGGTATACATCCGGCTGAAACAAAGACCTATAAATAATCATGCTCCACACCCAACAATCTCTCACTTGGAGAATGATTGTAGCAACTCCATTCACTTAGGTTTGGTAATTGGCTAGAGATTTGCTAGTGGGACACAATGTTTAAAGGAAACCTTGGGTTTTTTTGTTGGAAGAAAGAATCAACTACCACAAGGGACCCTTCGCGAAGCATATTTATCTTGTCCTTTACCTACAAATGGTAGAAGAATAAAGATAGGGAGGCTTCAAGAAAGTGAAGAAATGCTTCAGAGCGAAGAGAAAGGGGATTGATAACTGAGAGGCAAGAAAATGAGGTCACACATCCTATTATTCTTATTGGCTTGAGGTGATGGAACGAGCTCCTAAATGACACAAGGCCAACCATAATCTCAAGCCATGTAGGTTTCAGTGGAAATAGTGGAAAGACATGGAATTTTATTGTTGTACTTTGCAATCCTACCTTAGCTAAATTGGAGTCAGGAAGGTGGTATGTGTAGGCCTACATCTTACCTCTGGGGTTGTCAATAAAACCAACAATGAGAATGCTGAGATCAAGGGGGTGTCCTAGAAGGGGAGTGACTAAAACAACTACTAGAAGGAGAAGAGGAAATACAAGCATGCAAGATAGGGCTACATAAGGCATTGGTTGATCTCGTGACCAAGTTATTATGTAGGTACAAGAGGAGATGACTCGGTTGGAACAAGAAGCAAGAATCCACTGGATGAAAATATCTGATGTAGTTGTACAAGCATAAGGGAAACCCTAGGCCCCTCACTCGAGATAGACTCAGACCAGAACTAGTCAATACATGTAGGCGATGAATATCTATTGGACAGTAAAGTTCCTCTTGGGTTGAGTAATCATGGATGGACACGAGGTGTGACGAGAGATGCTCCAAATGTTGGAACATATTCATGTTCACTTGAGGCATTTAATGATAGCAAATTTAAAGAGATGGATCAAATATTGTGTCGCATCAAATAGCACTTTAGCAATTCTCCAACCACTCTGAGACCTCCTCGGGATCAAGCGAGCCCAATACTAGTATCCGCTTGACTTAGAGCCAATCTCTTAATTCTGGAATGATTTTCTTATCTACTTCTCTTTTGCTTTCAACAAGTGTGCAATAATATGTTTGTCTCTATAGACCTATCATCAAGTAAACTTTTAGATATATTGTAGTTTCCCTGGAAAAAAATTAATATGAACTTTAGAATCTTTGATGTAAATTTTCACTTTTAATAAAATTTCACCTTAAAAAATATTTAAAATAATCATAATAAGAATTATAATAATCCATATTTTTTCCTTATTTAAAATAATGATAACCGTCTATCATTTTTTCTATTTTAATAAGACGGTGTGTCCTTAATTTTTCATCTTTTTACAACAAAAGGTTGTTTCCATTTGAAAGCGACATCTCCATATGCTAATAATAATTATAATAATCCATAATTTTTCCTTATTTAAAATAATCATAACACGCATCAATTTTTTCTTGTCTATGCAAGCAATAGCTGCTGCATTTTAATAAAACACCATGTGTAATTATTTCTTCCATTCTTCTAATTATAGGCAACACAAGGTTGTTTCCATTTGAAGGTGGCATCTCCATTTGCAACTATCTATTGGGAATCTTTATTTAAGCACTTGCAAAGAATCACCTTGGTCATTTTTCATTAGATTTCAATGACTTTAAGTTATAAATCATATTTTAAAAAGGGTTTTGTGAGAAGTTGTCTTTTTAGTTGGTAAATGTGGTCATTTTCTATAATTTTGGTGAGTTTTTAAACACTATTGATATAGATATGTGAAAATATTTATCATATATATTATTTTCAATGTTATAAAAAAATTGTATATCATCCGTGAATATTGGTTATATTGGGGAATATATATTGATGAAAAATTGACATAATATATTAGGAGATATATAGGGGTAAAGGGCTTTTATATTGAGAGCTATATATGTTGAAAATAATACTGAGAGGGGGGGTGAATCAGTATTATCAAATTCTTTTTCAATTTATACAAATATTTGCAGATCTGACTAATGAATCTTGCGTATACCTTCTAGAATTATAATTTAATTTATTCTTCAGATGTTGATCAATAATCTATGTGTCAGAACCATATAACAGTAAACAGAAAAACAAATAGAGCAGACAGTCACACCAAAGAACACAAGATATAAGGTGGAAACCCAATGTGGGTGAAAACCACCTGCTGCAATATATCTCTATCTTCTTTCAATTAGAAACTTCTTTTTACGATGATTCTGTAGTGATGCAGTCTTATACCAGCACGCAGGCTTCAACCTGCAAAAGGCTACAACCTCCTCTCATTCTCCAAAATCTCTTGGAAGGGAGCTACAACCCCCTTAGCTCTTGTACTATCTGAGGTACTAGTACGTAGGTGCTGACCTATTGAAGGCTTCAACCTTCTCTTTTCTTCCAAGGACCACGTTTCATAAATTTTCAAACTGGATCCATGAATATCAATCAAACATCAAATAGATTTGGAATCAACCAAATCCCTTGTACAAATACTTAACCAATAACTTCTTAGCACACAGCAACCAGACACTAACTCAGAACCCTGAACACTGCAATAATAGACAAAAGCAGCTAAAACACTTTTCAAGAAAAGTCTGCAACTTCACCAATAGAAACCTGCGGGTATCCACACTTCTGCTGTGTTGATTTTGTGCACCTCCGCACCTGAGTTGTGTCTGATCTACACACCTCTGCACCTACTCTGTGTCTAGCCTACGCACCTGCACTGTGTTTGATCTTCGCACCTGCGTTGTGTCTATCCTACGGACCTTCAGGTATATACAATTTATCAGTCTTCAATTATACCCCAGACTATCAGATTTACAGATCTAATCATGCACCAAAGAGATCTTGACCCATCAGTAGATCCGACTTGTAATACTCAGTTTTCTCCTTGATTCAGGTCCAACTATGTCTCACCAACCGATCACTAGTATTTCAGATCTTATGCTTCTTAAGATATTCAACACATTTGTGTTCAACCAGATGATCTCCTTTCCTTTTTATAGGATAGGCCTATTTCAAACCATGGTCCAAAACCATAGAGATCCAATACTAGGGACCCAAAACCTGGGTTCAATACTTTAGATGCAAAACCACAGACCAAAACCATAGGATCAAAAATGTCGAACTAAATACCATGGACCAACCATAAGATTTCCCACGTGCACGTGTTTTTCTCTGCATGAAAGTTTGTGTACTTTAGGTTCACACTTTTTGTTTGGAATACCTGCGAACATGTTTGCACCCTTTGAATGGTGTACCTACAAGACCTACCGATGACCATAGCTTTGAGAACAGGAACATACAGATATCTCATTTTCTACTATTTTGAGAGTCTGAACTTGTGATTTGACATTTGAGTGAGTTTCCATCAAGGACAACACTTGTACCATAGTGCCAAACATGTGTCATAATGCCAACAATCTCCCCCTTTCAACTTGATGGCAACCCCAAGTCACTCAAATTCATTCTCCCCCTTTGACATCAAGGGAAAAGGGTTATGCTGCCCCTGAGGTTATGCTGAATTTTCTGCTCTGCTCTACTGTCCAAGCTCCCCCTGACAGAAGAAGATGTTCCTTAAGAGAAACATGACTTTATACACTATAAATGACCTTTCTACCACCAAAGACTCATACATCCATCTCCCAACCAAGAGGAATTGACCAAAAATTTACACATGATAAAGACAAAAACATTACTTCATTCATCCCAGGCATAGTGGGGAAACCAAGATAGGGCGTTACATGACCTTGATAAGAAAAGAAAATAAATACATGATATAGAGAGCAAGTATCTGTCAATCATCATTCAGACTAGCAATCATTTTCTCCCTCTGCACCTGTTCCTCCTGAAATCAAAACAACTGTGAAAGTGAACCAAGATCTTCTAAGATAATGCCAACAATGCATTTTTAGAAGAACATATGCTCCCCATGAACCTGTGCCAGATGATCTCTGTTAGACCCATTACAAAATCTTTTCATCCTGAGTCTGGCCCCACTGCTTTTCTTCAAACCAGAATATACGCGACTGTACCCACAGAAACTTGCTTATGTACACGGATTACCCACCTGAAACTCGCGTATAACCATTAATCTCTTAAAACAGACAAGATTCAATAGCAAGATGATGCACCAACTATCTCTAACTTATGTCTGAGGTATTCAAATGTCTCCTTAGGCAGTGGTTTGGTGAGTATATCAGCAACTTGTTCCTTAGATGGAACATACTCCAACTTGACCTTTTGTTCAAGCACTTGTTCCCGAAGAAAATGATACTTGATAGGTATGTGCTTAGTTTTTGAATGCATGACAGGATTCTTTGAAATACTGATTGCACTTGTATTATCACAGAAAATGGAAATAGGTGGAGTACAAGTGACTTGAAGATCTCGCAATGTTTGCATCATCCAAAGGAGTTGTGTGCAGCAAGATGCAGCAACTACATATTCTACTTCAGCTGTAGATAATGCAATGGAACTTTGTTTCTTGCTGAACCAAGATACTAATCTAGGACCCATGATGAATGCACTACCACTAGTGCTTTTCCTGTCATCCACGCTTCCTGCCCAATCTGCATCTGTATAAGCATGAAGTGTGAGATCTGTATCTCTAGGATACCATAAACCATAGCTTTGAGTCCCTTAAAGATACTTGAAAACTCTATTAACGGCCTGAAGATGAGTTTCCTTTGGATTTTCCTGAAACCTTCCAACTATCCCTACTGCATGCATAATGTCTGGTCGGGTACCTGTTAGATAGAGAAAACTACCAACCATGGATCTATAGGTTGGTTGATGTACTGCTGCCGATTCATCATTTGCGCTGAGGCTGCATCCTGTCACCATAGGGGTACATACTGGTTTCAAATCCTCCATCCCATATTTCTTCAAGATTTGCTTGAGATATTTGGTTTGTGATAGAAAAATGTTGTCTTTGTTTTGTTGGACTTGTAAACCAAGAAAATATGTGAGCTCACCAAGCATGGACATTTCAAACTCTTTCTGCATCATCAAGGCAAAATTTTGACTCATGTCTTCTTCATTTCTACCAAAGCTGATATCATCAACATAAACAACAAGTATCAACAACTTATCATTATCAATTTTTATATATAGATTGCTATCAGTTGATCCTTTTATAAAACCTTGTTGATGGAGGCACTTCTCCAATCGATAATACCATGCCCTTGGAGCCTGTTTAAGGCCACAGAGAGCCTTTTTGAGTCTGCATACAAGTTTTGGATCATTTACAAGAATAAACCCATTAGGTTGTTCAATATATACTTCTTCATTGAAGTCTCCATTCAGAAAGGTAGATTTCACGTCCATTTGAAATACTTTGAACTTCTAAAAGCTAGAGAGAGCAAGGAACATTCTTATAGCCTCAAGTCTAGCAATTGGAGCAAAAGTTTCTTCAAAGTCTATGCCTTCTTGTTGCGCATATCCTTTACAAACAAGTCTTGCCTTGTTTCTAACCACATCCCCATTTTCATTCAGCTTATTTTTGAAAATCCATTTTGTCCCTATGACATTCTTATCTTTTGATCTAGGAACCAACTCCCAAGTGTTATTATTTTCAATCTGCTCAAGTTCTTCCTCCATTTCCTTGACCCAACATTCATATTTTCAAGCCTCTCTTAAATTTTGCAGTTCAGTGGAGGAGAGCAATGCTAGATAGCTTGAAGCTTCTGAAATGGTTCTTCTTGTTTGTACACCTGCTTGTTTCTGCCCCAAAATTTGAGATTCTGGATGATTCTTCTGAACGTATCTAGATGGAGTCTTTTCTTCTATCCTTATCTATTTTTCTGGTGCCTCATGGGTTTCTTCTTCGTCATGGATCTGATTTGATGTTGACGGATAGTCTTCGCCATCTTTGAAATCTTCAGATTTTACCTACCTAGGAGTGTTTCCTTCTTCATCAACCACTACATCAATGCTTTCAACAATTTCACCAAGTCTTTTGTTGTAACATTTGTAAGCTTTGTTGTGGGGAGAGTAACTAAGTAAAATGCCTTTATCTACTCTAGGTTCAAACTTGCCAAGATTTTCATCAGTCCTTTTAATGTAGCATTTGCTTCCAAAAATTTTGAATTATTTTACCATGGGCGTCTTATCGTACCAAAGTTCATGAGGAGTCTGAGTGCTATTTACCCGGACGCTTGTCTTGTTGAGAATAGTAACCGCGGAAAATGCGGCTTCACCCTAGAAGGTTGCAGGAGTTCGAGGCTCATCAAGCATAGCATGAGCCATTTGTTGAACCATTCTGTTCATCCTTTCCACTACTCCATTTTGTTGAGGAGTCCTTGCAGCAGAAAATTCCCTTCTTATTCCATGTTCTTCACAAAAATCAAAAATCTTATTTGAGGTAAATTCCCCTCCTCGATCAGATCTGAGGCATTTGATTCTGCGATCTGATTCTTTTTCAACCAAAGCTTTGAATTACTTGAACGTTTTGAAAGCTTCATATTTATACTTCATGAGTCCTATCCAACACATCCTTGTAAAGTCGTTAATGAACAATATGAAATACTCTTCTCCTTGATGCGACCTCTTCCTAGTTGGACCACATATATCAGTGTGGACAAGTTCAAGTGGCCTGCTAGCTGATCGTTCCTTCTCAGGGAAATTAGTTCTGGTTTGCTTACCAAATTGGCATGATTTGCATATTGTATTGTCTAGAATTCTAATGTTAGGAAGATCACGAACTGCTTGATATTTGCATGCCTTCCTAATCTGAGAGAAGCTAAGATGCTCCAATCTTCTGTGCCATAGCCAGTGTTCATCGTTCTTGCTTAAATAGCATTGTTGTTGTTCTCCCTTGAGTACGCATAAGTTATTTGGAGTTCTTATGCCTCTAATCACTGTTCTTCCTGTATCAAGATCACGAACAATACATCCATTTGATCGAAATATTACCTTAGTTCCTTGATCACACATCTGACTGAAACTCAATAGATTATGCTTTAAGCCATCAACACACATAACATTTCCAGCCTTGACCTTTTCATTCAAACGAATAGAGCCTTTACCTTTTATGAATGCAGGGGTGTCATTTCCAAATGAGACCTTCTTTTCCTTTTCTAAGGCACTATATGACTGAAGTTTTTCTTTATTACCTGTCATTTGTTTTGAGCATCCACTGTCAAGGTACCATTGATTTTCCTGTCCTTCCACATATAAGGCTATCCCACATCTTTCCGGTTGCGTTTCTTTCTTTTTCCATGTTTTGGAACTCAATGAAGCTTGCTCCTTCTGAGTTGTTTTCCGAAACCTGCTTCTGCATTCAGGGTCTTCATGACCGACGTTGTTACAGATAGAACATTCTATTTCATTTTCAAGAGCAGAGAAGTTATTGTAGGTTCTTTTCATGATTCCTGTCATACTCCTTTGTTTTTGAGCTTCCCTAGTCATGATGGTCTTATAGGCAACACATTGAGCAGCTTTATGACCAAAGTTATGACAAGAGAAACATTGGCCATTGAAGGAATTCCTGCAATTATCAAATCTAACAACCATATGATTGTAGTTTCCATCCATTCTTGAGCCAAATTGAGAATGATTTACCTGTGGTCGGTTGAGGCTTCTGTTCATCCTTGACGTGGATTGCCCCCGATTTACTTGATAATCTTTGATCATTCTTGAAGCAAATTGTCCCTGATTTCCCTGGGGATCTGCATTATACTTTTGCTATCAATTGTCAACTTGTTCACTTCTCCTTGTTGCATCAAGATAACTTTTGGAGGTGGATGGCTTTTGTGTTTGCTTCTGAGCTTGAGATTCTTCTTCAGAATATCCGAGACCAGTCTTGATTAGAGGAAAATGCTGCACTTTGATAATCTGATCTAGAGTTTCAAACCCTTTAGCAAATCTGAGATTAAGGGCTTTTGTTTTCTCAATTTCTTTTCTAAGTCCTCAATTTCACATTCTAACCCTTCATTGTGTTTATCTTTTTCAGCAAGTTGGAATGTTAGAGTATCTATAATCATATTCTTTTCCTCTAAACAAACTTTAAGTTTAGAAATTTATTCATAAAGACCTTCTTCATTTATAGCATCCAAGAAATCATCATCTTTAAAATCCATCAAAAGTCTATCATCATTACCTTGTTCATCTTCATCACTATTTGACAATCCATCACTGTCTTCATGCGTGTAATAGCTCTTCTTATTCTATTTTTTGTTCCATCTAATGGGTTCCTTACCTTTGTCTAGTTTATCTTTATGAGGACATTTTGCGGCATAATGACTGAATCTTCCACAAGCAAAGCATTTGAAAGGCATCTTACCTCTAAATCTACCAGTTCCCCATTGAAGGTTCTTGACAAAATTTGGTTCTTCCTCTTCTTCTGACATATGTCCTAACTCATAGTAATCTCCTTTTCCTGAAGCCTTGAATGCAGCTTCTCTCGTGTCTGATGGTCCTCCTTTTCTCATTTCGTAAGTAGTTAGAATTTCGTGCCGCTGTAACATGGTAAGGCTCTGTAGATTTTTTTTTTCTTCTATGGCAGAAACTTTTGAATCAAACTTGGGAGACAAAGATCTTAGAACGTTTTCAGCCAAAACAACTTCTTTTATTTCTTCACCCAAGTTTTTCATACAATTTAC
This sequence comes from Pinus taeda, assembly GCA_000404065.3. Taxonomy (NCBI): domain Eukaryota; kingdom Viridiplantae; phylum Streptophyta; class Pinopsida; order Pinales; family Pinaceae; genus Pinus; species Pinus taeda. The sequence continues at coordinate 174,605 of APFE030100092.1, forward strand.
GATCTCATCTATATGTAGGAAATAGCTAGCCACACTTTCATCATTATGCATTCTGAGACTTTCATATTGAATTCTAAGAGAACGATCTTGTCCCATATTTCTTTTGTGCTTTCGAGCTGCATCACCTTGACGAATTCTGATTGAGATAGACTTCCTAATAGAGTACTGATAGCTTTTGCATTTGTTTCATACTTCTTCTTACCAGCTGCATCTGTAGGAGTTTCTAATGGAAATGTGTATCCTGTTTCCACAATATCCCAAACTTATGTACCAAGAGATTGAAGATAGGTAGTGATTCTTACCTTCTAATAGATGAAGTTGCTCCGATCAGAAATCGATGGCCTGATAGATGCTTCCTTTTCGTAGTTGCTCATGATGATAGATCTTCCTTCAAGCGATCAAGCTTTTCCTGAGGGACCTACTCTGATACCAATTGTTGAAAATAATACTGAGAGGGGGGTGAGTCAATGTTATCAAATTCTTTTCAATTTATACAAGCATTTGCAGATCTGACTAATGAAACTTTCGTATACTTTCCAGACTTATAATTTAATTTATTCTTCAGATGTTGATCATTAATCTGTGTGTCAGAACCATATAACAGTAAATAGGAACAAGAAAAATAGAGCAGATAGTCACACCAAAGAACACAAGATATAAGGTGGAAACCCAATGTGGGTGAAAACCACCTGCTGCAATATGTCTCTATCCTCTTTCAATTAGAAAATTCTTTTTACAATGATTATGTACTGGTGTAGTCTTATACCAGCACGTAGGCTTCAACCTGCAGAAGGTTGCAACCTTCTCTCATTCTCTAGATTTTCTTGGAAGGGAGCTTCAACCCCCTTAGCTCTTGTACGAGCTGAAGGTACTAGTATGTAGGTGCTGACCTACTGAAGGCTTCAACCTTCTCTTTTCTTCCAGGGACCACGTTTCATAAATTTTCAGACTAGATCCATGAATATTAATCAAACATCAAATAGATCTACAATCAACCAACTTCCTTGTACAAATACTGAATCAATAATTTCTTAGCACACAGCAACCAGACACCAATTCAAAACCCTAAACACTGCAGTAATAGACAAAAGCAGCTAAGACATATTTCAAGAAAAGTCTGCAACTTCACCAATAGAAACCTGCGGGTCTCCAAACCTGCGCTGCGTCTAGCCTGCAGATCTCCGCAGCTGCGCTGTGTCGAGCCTGCAGGTCTCCACGCCTGCACTGTGTCTAGCCTACTGGTCTCTGCACTTGCGCTGTGTCTAGCCTACGGGTCTCCGTACCTGCATTGTGTATAGCCTGTGGATCTCCACACCTGCGCCGCGTCGACCGTGCAATTATTGATAATTTATCAGACTTCAATTTTACCCAGACTATCATATTTACAGATCTGATCATGCGCCAAAGAGATCTCGACCCATCAGTAGATCCATATTGTAATGCTCAGGTTTCTCCTTGATTCAGGTCCAGCTCTAACTCACCAACCAATCGCCAGTATTTCAGATCTTGCTCTTCTTAAGATATTCAACACATCTATATACAGCCAAATGATCTCCTTTCATTTTTATAGACTAGGCCTTACTCGTACCATGGTCCAAAACCATGGAGATCCAATACTAGGGACCCAAAACCTGGGTTCAATACTTTAGATGAAAAACCACAGACCAAAACCATAGGATAAAATATGACGGACTAAATACCATGGATCAACCATAAGATTTCCCACGTGCACGCATTTTTCTTTGCATGAAAGTGCATGTACTTTATGTCCGCACTTTCTTTCGGTACAGCTACGAATATGTCCGCACCTTTTGATCGGTACACCTGCAGAACCTACCATTGTTCATAGCTTTGTGAATAGGAACCTGTGGGTATCTCATTTTCTACTATTTTGAGAGCCTGAACTTGTGATCTGCCTGAACTTGTGACCTGATATTTGAGTGAATTGCCATCAAGGACAACACTTATGTCATCGAGCCAAAACTGTGCCAAAACTATGTCATAATGCCAACATTTTTCTCCCTCATCCTCCTGAGGAAGAGGTTGGCTATCTAGGAGAACCTTGCAAGATCGTAGGTTAATCTCCTGAATCTCCACATCATAGGTTGGACATGATGTTTCCCCACTATATACCTGTTGGGCTTGTCTGTTGCTAGTGTTCAGGTTCGGTTGAGCAGGTACCTGGGGTTGTCTTAGAGGAGTAGGAGGTAATGGTTGTGGTTGAGCAGGTGGTGGCGGTAAAAGAGCAAGGGGAGAGTTATACTAGGGCCTCCACCCGTCATGAGGTGCACTCTACTAAGGCTGTTGCTGAGCATAAGCATGAAATGAATGAGTAGCTGGAGGAGCCTAGTATTGAGGAGGATATGACCAAGGAGGGGGTGTGGACCAAGAAGGATGAGCAGGGGGACCCCAAGAAGGCATGGAAGTGGCTTGATTGGGGTTGTAATAGCTCTGGGAGGTCCCTTGCATTCATTGCTGGTAAGGTCTGGGTCCATGTGGCCTCCTTTGGTTCATGAAATAGAGTGGTTCAGTGGCTCCCTTAGCCCCTTGATATGCAGCTTTGATTTCGGGCAAGGAAGGGCACTGATTTGTAGGATGGTCTTTTTCACAGACTACACACACTTCTATAGAGTTCAGTGGGCACTTGTTCCTAGGGTGCTTTCTCGTGCACCTGGGACAAAATATGGCTAGAGCTCTCTCGGCTTCCTCTTGTTTTCTTTTGATATGCAAGGTATCCATGTGCACTGCAAGAGTCTGCCTCACCTCACTCTTGAAATCTTCAAGTTCATTTCTAGGGGATAATCTAGATGAGGATGTACTGGCTAATGGTTGACTTCCCCTACCTCTCTTCCTGGTTGACCTGGAATGGTTTCTAAACACAGTTTTTATGCCATCACAATGTAGGTTTTAACCCCATATAGAAATTACCTGCATACGAATTCTAAAACAGAGAAAATAAACAAAGCGAGATCGTAACACATAAAAAACATATACATAGAGATTTTCCCCTAGATCCCAAAACCGGGACTACCAGCTTGATTTTTCATTATGCTCCTTTCAATGTTACAATACATATTTATACATGCCGAAGCATCTAATACAATGGACCGAAAACTATTGTGTAAAAAAAACATGTGCGGAAATCATGCACAAAACCATAGGTGTGTCCGCCCAACCTAACATGGGGTCCAAAACCAAAATTTTCTGCGGTGCTGCCCCGAACTCCATAAAGTGGGGTTATAGGTGCCCTTCAAACCCCCTCTTAACTATGTGGAAAGAATATAACACAACTCAACATTCTGCCTGTTAGAGTCGGTCTGGTCAGTCCTCCATCAGAGATCAAAACTCTTTATGCATTTCATTTTTAGGTGTCCCACTCCATTCACCCAGCTGCATTCCACTAAGGGCATGCCATAATCTAATGGAAAAGGTCATGCTAGTCATCCCCCCTCATGTCTAGCTCTTGCTGGCTCAGGTCTTTTGTCAATAATCACCAAAGTCCATGACAGTCAAGGTCTGGTCCTTTAAAGGACAAAAGTCATTTTCAATGTTTAGGTCTAGGGATTCATCAATTTGGTCTTTAAACATATTCAATAAAGCCATGTAGGCTAGAGTGAGGCCCTTACATAGTTATGATTCAAAGAGCTTCATTTTCACGTGGATAGAATTCGATTGTTCTTCAAAACTCTATTTTGAAGAAAAGTCAAATAGTGTCATTTGTGATAAAATTTTCAAAAAAAAAAGTCGTCAGTTGATTTCTTCAGGTGCAGGCATGGTTTCTGTGGCCAAATTTCTTGTTGTGCAATCTCTACAAAGAGTGCCGAAAATTTCATCATTTGAGCTAAAATTTCAAAGGGAAAGTGAAAATCAGTGTGTTTTAAAGTTAGTGAAAAAGTGTTAAAACATAACATTAGAAAAATGGGCTTTTGAGGAAGCAAAAATTTAACCCATCACTTCCAAGGCTATATATACAAGTTTTCATCAAAATCAAAGTCATTGTGCTAATCCAAGCCTTAGAAAAAAGTTGCAAAGGGTTTGAGTGTGCATTATGCGTGTTTGAGTGAGTTGGATGCAGTTTCAAGGAGCGCGGTGCATATACTCAGGGGCGCGGTGCACAATGAGGGTGTGGCGCACACAGAGCTGACCCTCTGTTCAAGTTTTCAATGGGCGTGGCACACACCCAGGGCACGGCGCACTGGGTTTTGCGCACGGTGCACACAGACCAAGGGCCAAATCACCTCAAATTTTTTGTGAAGCCCATCAAATTGAAAGGTAGGCTCTATGACATGACTTGTTCATAAAATTTTATAAATGATATGGTGGTTTATGGTGATGTTTGAATGCAACCAAACTCATAAAATCAACCACAAGAAATCACCGAAAACCATGATGGCTAGGGTTGCTAAGGTGTGGTGTTAGTGCCAAGGTTCCATTTCACCCATCATTTTTCCCTCACCTACCATTTTTCCCTAACCCCCCTTTTCTCATTTTTCCTATTATCCCTACCCTAAAATACTACTAAACCCTATCCCCTATCCCCCCACTCTTTTTTCAACATAACACCCGAAAACCCTACCTTGTCAAAACCCCAAACCCTCCCCTATCAAATACCCAAACCCCTCCCATATCCTTAAACAAACTTCTCCCTATAAACCCTATTCCCATCATATTACTCCCTTGCTAATACTCCCTATTTCATTGTTCCCCTTGGTGACAGATATCACAAAGGCACCCAACCTCACACCATCATCAAAGGGCAGCCTAGGTACAGTAGACACAACAGTCATGGCTTAACAACATTCATCAGAGTATGAGATGGAGACACAAAGTGACTCATCCTCAGAAGAGCAGGCTCCGAGGAGACATCACAAGAGTGGCAAACATGTCAGGGATGAGCCCACTACCCTCACTAAATTACAAGCATGCCCTCTTGCCATGTCATGTTTCCAGCATCTAACATGTTTTGAATTTTGTCAAAGGGTGGAAAATATTAGAGTTCATCATGAGTTGGCCCGTCTATTTGTGCTTCATCTACATGGAGGTTAGTCTATCTTGGCCGGGGTCACTTTCACATTGACACCTGCAAATATATCAGTGGCAACAGGCATACCAAATGTTGGAGAACAGTGGTATAAGAAGAAGGTGGATAGGCAACACTATGAGCATTAGATCAAGGCCAGATTCTTGAGTCATCTCATGAGAGTCTTTCCCTTCAGATACTTGAAAGATGAGTATGCTCCACTCATGAAATTGATCATGAAATACTTCAGCTGTGAGGGGAGGTTCTCTCAACTGTATAACTATCACATTAGGTTGCTCATGCACTTTACCAGGGTGAGGATGATGAACATCTCATTTTTCATATGTAGGAACATAGAGAGGATGAACACCTTCATGCTGCATAACACCCCTCAGCAGCAGCTTAACAGTGTGTATCACTTTGCTCTTATCCGAATTTTGGTGAATCATCAATTGGGATTGCAGGGCATTGCTTGGGAGGACTTCATCTCCCGTGACTTCTTCAGCACATCACAGGTACTATTAGAGCCAGAGCATGAGATAGGTGGTCCTTCTCATCAGTATGAGCACCATGAGACCACTACCATGCCTGTTTTTGTTACATAAAAGAGAGGCAATAGGCACTTGTTTGCAACAGCAAAGCGAGTGTTATCTCCACCCAGGGTGGAAGGGGCCTCGATTTCAGCATTAACGACATAGGTACAGGATAAGGGCAAGAGGCCCGTGCATGACGAGGGGCCATCAAGTGAAGAGGAGGTCGATTTCATCCTCATTCAGGATGATGAGGCAGAGGCGGAGAATGCTCGACCTAGGATGACTATTCAGGAGCAGAACACAGAGATCCAAGACTTGTCACTCAATGTGGAGAGGGCCAGATGGATCATCAAATATCTAGAGCAAAGGAACAAGCAGCTTGAGGACCAGCATGTGATCATGGAGCTACAAAGCATCCGTGAAAATCGACAAGCTACCCAGCAAAGAAGGATCGAGCTCACTACCTTGGAGCAAGAGATCAACAATGACTGTGAGCCATGGCTAGAGAAGATCAATATCCACCTGGAGAGACTACTGGAGAAGGCCAACAGAGAAAAAACCATACTGAGGATGGCTTGTCATTACAGGGGATGGAACATGAGTGCAAAGGCCCGGATAAGGAGCTTGAAGGTTAAATTGAGTAGAGCAACAAAAGAGGCAAAAGAGGCAAAAGAGCAAGATCAGCTTTGAATCTTGGTTGAAGCTTTTGTGGCCCAGCATAGTGCCTCTTAGAGAACCTCTAGCCCAAATTTCAAGAAATTTGGGATAATTTTGGTCACATGGAAATTTTTTCGCCACAAACACAGGTTTTTTCTCCCTATGCGCCACGCCATTGGCGCGACGCGTAGGATTGGGAGCTCCAAATTACAAATGGCTTGCATTTTTGGATTCAACATGCAAAATCATGACTACTGGCACTCGGGCAAGAAATTTGGGCATGATTTGAGTCTCCAGGAGGTCAAAAACACCCAAAAAATGGCCTCAGCGCCCCTATTTTGACACACAGGAAGCAGTCTTGGGAGAATGAAGATTTGGAGGGGCCAATGAGTACCCAATTCAAAAATTCCACTTGGGTTGGAAAGTAGACATGATAGGCTTTCCAACAAGCACACCTGGGCACATTTTCAACTCCTGAAAGTTCCTCAAAACTGGCCCCAAAGTGGCATGGCGCATATAGAAAATGGCACGACGCATATAGGAAAAAAGGTCCAATTTACCTCTGTTTCATGAAATTTCGAATCGCGACTTTTCATAAGTGGGCCCTATCATCTAAACTTCATGTTTTCAGCACCAAATGTGGCATTTAAAATATTTTCACTCCAGATGGGCTTCTATCCAAGTGGAAAAGGAAGGCAAACAGTCACCTAAGCCATTTTTCATGTTTGTGACACTGCACCTATAGCTAATGGTTGGTCTTCCACCTCCATTTTGTAATCATTCGAGTAACTCCCCAACCCTTGGGCATTCTATCTCTTCATGGCACATTCTATATATTGTATGAAAACTATTTGCAAAGCGTTGGTTGGCTTGTAACCTATGGGAGACTGTGGGAAAGAAACTCTGTTTCTTCATTGTATATTTTTACAGAGGATTAATGAAAGGCAGCGGCTCTGTTTCATGAGATTCATGTGTTGTGAGTGTAGCAAATGTGTCTCTTATGTTTCATATGTATCTTATTATGTTCCATAGTTCATTCATATTCATTTCCAGTGAAATTTCTAAGTTAGATAAGGTAGAATTCAATTTTATTGCTCTTCCTGTGGGAAAATTTCATGTTCAGTGTTCTGTTTCTTTGTTGAAAAGGATTCATGTTGTCCATGCCCTTTTCACCCTCCTATCAATCTCTCCATTCCGCACTATCTTAAACTAAATTGCTAGGCTTTCCGCCTATCTTGCCTCACGAAAGTAATCTGTGCCTTTGTATTAAATTCTCTGTTTCATTGAGGTCCATTGGTCCCATACCATCCCAGAAACACAGTCATTCATAAAAATCACTTCTTGTATCCATATTCACTTACTAGCCTAAGATAAATATTTCACTGTAAGTCATCTCACGCCATTTCGTTTATCTATTCACTAAGTGTGACTCGGAGAGATCCCTCTCTTGTTCTGGTAGGGCTAGCTACCAGAATGAGCTTAGTTTGTGGTTACCATGAATTTTGCCTTCCTTCAGCCTAAGTCGGATTTAGGTGCTAACTTAGTGGCGACTTCATTGGGGAGAAAAATCAATCCCCTTACTTCTTAATAATTCTAAGCTTCCGGATGATAAGTTTAGGATTTGATAGGCTGATTAAAGTTGGTTGTGTCCTTTGATTTTTCTGAATAGCACGATGGCTTCTAGAGGATACACCAAAGCTAATCTAGATCCCGATCCTCTGCAGATCTACGAAAATCCCAATTTGATTTCAAGAATTCGTTGTCAAGAAAGCTCTATATCGCCCGTGTTCAAATCCCATTCATGCCCTGACATTTTTGAGTATATTGAAGAGCTAGAGTTTGATGAGCAGTTTGAATTATCGTTGTTTGAAACCAAATTCGAAAGGGCGGTTGACTCTACTATCCACAATCCATAGTTTCTTGTAGACTTGGGGATGGAAAGGGCTAACCGGTCGATTGATAACTACATAGTAGCTCAGCTTCAAACTCCAATTGCTATCCCCTTAGAAACTATGCACACTCCTCCAACACCTCCGAGGACAAATCTGCCAAGAGTGATGGATGCCCATTTTGCACCTCTTGTCTTGCCTCAAGCTTTAGATGATATGCCCACTGATTACTAAAGAAAAATCCTGTTTTTTGATGGCACCCCTAATGGCATTACTGCTCAGCAACATGCAGATAGAATGGCAGACTTCTATGAACTTCATGAGATCGATGTGGAGAATGTGGCAATGAGACTCTTTTTACAGACATTTGCAAGTGAAGTGAGGAAATTGTTCAAAGGTTTGCCAGCTACACGTATCACTACCTTAGCTGACCTACAAAGACAATTTTTAAACTGCTGGGAAGTGAAAAAGAATCCTCTTCAAATTCTGGCCAAATATGAGCAAATGAAAAGAAACGCTGGTGAGTCGGTCCAAGATTATTGCATTAGATTCAATTCAGTTTATAACAAAATTCCAGATCATTTAAGTCCACCTGTGGGACTAGCCATGGTGAAGTTCCCAGATGGTTTTGATGCTAACATGGCTTATTAATTGAGAGAAAGAGAACCGGCCACAATGGAAGACATGCAAAAGATAACAGTCAGTGTTGAGGCAAATCTGCTGACCAAGAGAGCTAGAGCAAAGGCAGAGAAGAAGGTCACTGCAAAGGAAGAATCTTCCTCGGTAGATCAGCTACATCGGAAGGTAGAGCAGATGCTTTAAAGAGTGAAACTTGACAAACCAGAGCCACAAGTTAGAAATCCTAACTTTCGTGGGCAACAACAACCACAATATAGAATAAGACAGAGAGATGAGCGAGCCCAAGAGCAGACTACACAACAGCCATCACAGACACCTTTGCAGCAAAATTTTGTGCATGGACTAGAATCAGATGAGGACGAGAATGTAATAGGTGAAGAAAATCACCTCTTTACTCTTGATGGTTTTCCTATTTATCTCACTGAGGATGAAGAGTATGCAGAGAGTTTAGATGTACACAAAGACGTAGATTTCGTTCTAACAAATGACATCATCTTGGAGGAAGAATCCGATGAATACAAAAGAGGCTATATGAGTGCTTTGTCCACCCAACAGCAGCGATATTCACTGAGAAACAGAGATGTGCCAGTCAAACCAATTGAAAAAGTGAAGGATGTTGAAGCATCAAAGAATGATTCATCAGTTGCACAAAGGAAAGGAAAAGAGGCGGTTGATCTGGAGAGCAGAAAATCACCATTAGCAAAACAATCACATCGGCAAGTTGCAAGAAAAGAAAAGGAAAGGAAAGAAATCCCAGTCAAAGAGGTAGAAAATATTCCCGATTTTAATTTGGAAAATGAGATTTCTAAATTAAAGGTATCCATCCCCTTGACTGAAATAATGGAGAACAACAGTTATAAAGGAAAAGTATCTAAAATTTTGAATTTGGACCCAATGTTCGACATGGTGAATGTCGAAGATGATCAACCTGGAATGATTTTTGGGCCAACATCGAATGGTGAGTCTCTTGATAGTGATGTGCCACCATTTTATATCATTTTAAGATTGCATGATTTTGTGTTAAATAACGCCATGTTCGATTCTAGAGCTTCTCACAATCTCATGCCCAAGGTAATCATGGATAAGCTTGGTCTGGACATCAACCGGCAATATCATGATCTCTATTCGTTTGATTCCAGCAGAGTAAGATGTATGGTCTCATCAAAGACTTGGTTATGAGTTTGGATCAGCTCCCAATGAAGAATGTTTTGATGGATGTTGTTGTAGCAGATATTCCTCCAAGGTTTGGCATGCTTCTTTCCAGGTCTTGGGTAGCGAAAATAAAAGGGACACTACAGCTAGATTTCTCCTATGCAAGGATTCTGGTGTTTGGACAAATGAGCAAATTGTATCAAGAAAAAAAAATGAAGTACATGATCACAAGCAAGGAGAAACCAATAAATCATCCAATTAGCTATGTACATACAGATTTAGAGTCTTTTGTTTTGTATTCAGATAGTTTCAATGATATAGATAGTTAGTTAGTAGAAGCAGATGATATTCTAGAAATAACATAAAATTTCAGAGAAGTTTTGAAGAAAGAAGAACAAGAACAACAGAACACCGTTGGGCAATCAGATGGAAATAATGGATAGCAAGCAGACAAGGCACAACAAACAGATTTCTAGCACTTGCAAGAGGAGAAAGAAGGTTTGTGGACCATGGATTTCAATGGAGCAGTGGGAAATGATGGTGCTGGAATTGGAATTTGGGTATGCAGTCCTTTCTCCGCCCCAAACAAAGTCCCTAGTAACGTGCGGGTATGCTCATACGAGCTGGCTTTTGAGTGTTCAAATAATGAAGCTGAGTATGAAGCTCTGATCGTTGGCCTAAAGATTCTAAGAAAGTTGAATGCTAAGAGGATTTCATTATATGGTGACTCCGAATTGGTTATCAAGTAGGTTAGAGGCGAATATCAAGCAAAGCATCCTAGGATGCGGGCTTACCGTAATGTAGTTCTAGACATTTTAAAATTATTTTCAAAATACACCTTGACATGTGTGCCTCGTATACAAAATAGTATTGTTGATGCTCTTGCCAAGGTAGCAAGTAGTTTGAAGATCCCAATGAACTCCAACAATAAATTCGAAATCCATGTCAAGCATTGTCCAACCGTTCCAGACAATCGGAGATATTGGCAAGTATTCCAAGATGATGAGGAGATTGATGATTTTCTACAAAACGAAGGCAAATTCAAAGAGACCTCAATTGATGAAGAAAATGATGATGGTAAAGGTAATGGTACAGATGAGGTGTAGATCAATGAAATTGATGTGTTGCAGCTGAAGAATAGCGTGATTCCTAAAGGCTTGATACCTCTAGAAGAACTCTTCGATCAAGATGATGTAGCCCGCAAGCCAAAATTGCAGCCAATAGAGAAGGGTGTGGAAGAGGTCAATATTGGAACAACTGCAAATCCTAAATTGGTAAAATTGTCCAAAGCATTACCGCCAAAGATCAAGGACAAATATATCAGTTTGATGTCTTCATTTGCAGATGTGTTTGCTTGGGACTATTCCGACTTAAAGACATATGACACCAATATAATTCAGCACACTATACCCACCAAGCCCAATCAAAAACCATTCAAACAGAAGTTGAGAAGGTTAAATCCAAAGTTGTTGCCATCTATTGAAAAGGAGATAAACAAGTTGTACAAATCAAGGATCATTGTGCACATTAGATTTTCATATT
>APFE030100092.1:186260-206766 GCA_000404065.3 Pinus taeda
TGACCGAGACAAGACAACGTTCACCACTCCATGGGGAACCTTTCATTACGCTAAAATTCCTTTCAGTTTGAAGAATGCAGGTGCCACATTTCAGCGTGCAATGGACTTGCCTTTTGCAAATGAGAAGGATGTCTTTTTGGTGGTGTATCTGGATGATTTGATGGTGTTTTCCAAATCTAATGAAGAGCACATGTACCATCTTAAAACTATCTTCCAAAGGTGCAGAAAATATGGCTTGCCGCTGAATCCAAAGAAGAGCTTGTTTGCCATGGAGGAAGGAAAACTACTCGGGCACATTATCTCAAAAGATGGCATTCGTATTGACCCAGCACGTGTGCAAGCAATTCAGCAAATTGATCTGCCCCGGAATACAAAAGAGATACAATCGTTCAATGGTAAGAGGAATTTTCTACGCCGCTTTGTACCTAATCTTGCTAAACACCTAAGAGAGATGAAAAACAAGCTTAAGAAGGATAGCCAAGTGAAATGGACGGAGGAGGCTGTAAAATCTTTCAATTTGGTCAAATTGGCTCTTTCCTCAACTCCAGTTCTAGTCAGTCCAGACTACACTCAAGATTTCATATTGTTTTCATTTGCTTCAGAGCATACTATGGTAGCAGTGTTATTGCAGAAAAGAGAGGATCACGAAAGACCCATCACATTCTTCAGCAGAGCTATAAGAGATGTAGCCTTAAAGTACAACATCATCGAGAAGCAGGCCCTTTCACTTGTGAAGGCATTGAAAGATTTCCGGGTATATATTCTACATTCTCACATTTTGGCCTATGTTCCTAACACTGTTGTCAAAGATGTTTTAGTGCAGACCGATCCGGAAGGAAGAAGAGGCAAGTGGATTGTAGCCTTGCTGGAATATGATGTGGAAATAAAGCCCACAAATCTGGTGAAAGGACAGGGATTGGTGGAGTTAATGGCTGAATCGAACTTGCACGCCTTGGACATAAATCTAATCGCTGCTATGTTCGATGAGAATGAGGAAGGATCATCAATTCAAGTATCTGAAATGTTTGCTCTTTCTCCATGGTATTCAGATATCATTTTTGTGCTTAAAAATTTGTCACCACCGCCTAGCATGACTAGAAACAAAGTAAGAACACTCAAGTTGAAGGCTGCCAAGTTTTGTATTCTAAATTCTGCACTGTATTGGAAACATATCGGTGGCATTTTGTTAAATTGTCTGGTGGAAAAGGAAGCGAAGAAAGTCATGGAGGACTGCCACCAAGGACACTGTGGTGGTGACCTTTTTTGGAAGTCAACAACAAACAAAATTTTGGGAGTAGGGTACTATTGGCCGACATTGTTTGTTGATGTATATAAGATGGTCAAGCACTATCATAAGTGTCAGATTTTCGAAGGAAAGCAGAAGTTGCAGCCTCTACCACTTAAGCCCATAGAGGTGAGTGCCCCTTTCCAGCAATGGGGATTGGATTTCATTGGTGAAATTCATCTCGCTTCTTCCAGACAACATAGATGGATCCTTACAGCCACCGATTATTTCACGAAATGGATTGAGGCAATTCCCACCAGACAAGCTACAGATGCGGTAATCATTTCATTCCTTGAAAATAACATCTTGTCTCGCTTTGGTTGCCCAAATAAGCTAATCACTGATAATGCAGCAGCTTTCAAATAAAAAAGGATGGTAGAATTTTGTCATAAATATCACATCATTTTGGGTCACTCAACTGCTTATCATCCGCAAGGCAATGGATTGTCGGAATCTTCGAACAAATCATTGGTCAACATAATCAAAAAGTTTCTGGAAATAAATAAGAAGAGCTAGCATAAGAGGTTGGTGAATGCGCTTTGGGCAGATCAGGTCAGTCAGAAGAAATCCATAGGTACGTCACTGTTTGAGCTTGTTTACGGAGTTGATACAGTATTTACTACCTCTCTCACTGCCTCGGTAGTCAAACTTCTTCAGGAGGCCGGCAGTGAAAAAGATGTCATGCAAAGAAGGTTGAATCAAATGGTCCACTTGCAGCAGACCAAAGAAGAAGTTTTCAAGAACACATCCAAATTGCAGGAGAAAATCAAGAAAATTTATGACAGAAAGGCAAAGGTGGACAAATTTCAGGTGGATGATGTGGTGTTGAAGTGGGATGCAAGGAATGAGGAGAAAGGCAAGCACGGTAAGTTCGAGAACCTCTGGAAAGGTCCTTTCACGATTACAGCATATCGGGGGCAGAATGCCTTTCTTCTAAAGAAAATGAACGAGGAAGATTGTCCAGGAGGGCCGATCAATGGTCGGCTACTCAAGCGGTACCATTTCTGAGTTATTAACGCTACTTCCATTGTCACTGTAAATACCATTTTACTTCAGTTTAGTTAGAGTTTGTCCAGTTAGTCTTCAAGTCATTTCAATGTCAAGTTTGAGTCAGTTTTTTTTTGGTCATTTCAGTTTCATAAATGAATCAGAGTCCTGTGTTATTTGTCAAAATGATGACTCCATAGCCCAATGGACGAAGGCACTGTCTAGCTCTTCCAGAGATCTGCGGTTCTTGGCACCTCCAAGGAGCTACCATCCCCCATTGGAGCCAATGTTAGAGTCAGTCTGGCCAGTCCTCCGTCAGAGATCAAAACTCTTTATGCATTTCATTTTTAGGTGTCCCACTCCATCCACCCAGCTACATTCCACTAGGGGCATGCCATAATCTGATGGAGAAGGTCATGCTAGTCATTCCCCCTCATGTCTGGCTCCTGCTAGATCCGGTCTTTTGTCAATGATCACCAAAGTCCATGACAGTGAAGGTATGGTTCTTTAGAGGACAAAAGTCATTTTTCGATAGTTAAGTCTAGGGATTCATCAATTTGGTCTTTGAACATGTCCAGTAAAGCCATGCAGGCCAAAGTGAGGCCCTTACACAGTTATGATTCAGAGAGCTTCATCGTCATGTGGATAGACTTCGACTCTTCTTCAAAACTCTATTTTGAAGAAAAGTCAAACAATGTCATTTATGACAAAATTTTCAAAAAAGTCGTCAGTTGATTTCTTCATATGCATTCATCGTTTCCGTGGCCAAATGTCCTGTCGTGGAATCCCTGCAAAGAGTGCTGGAAATTTCATCATTTGAGCTAAAATTTCAAAGGGAAAGTGAAAATCAGTGTCGTGAAAAAGTGTCAAAACATAACATTAGAAAAATGGGTTTTTGAAGAAGCAAAAATTTAACCCATCACTTCCAAGGCTTTATATACAAGTTTTCATCAAAATCAAAGTCATTGTGCTAATCCAAGTCTTGGAGAAACGTTGCAAAGGGTGTGAGTGTGCATCGTGCATGTTTGAGTGAGTTGGAGGTAGTTTCAAGGAGCGCGGCACATATACTCAGGGGTGTGGTGCACAAAGAGGGCGCGGCGCACACAAAGCCAGCCCTCAGTTCAATTTTTCAATGGGCGTGGCGCACACCCAGGGCATGACGCACTGGGTTTGGCATGTGGCGCTCACAAACCAAGGGCCAAAACAGTGCCAAATCACTTCAAATTTTTTGTGAAGCCCATCAAAATGAAAGGTAGGCTCTATGACATGACTTGTTCATCAAATTTTGTAAATGATATGGTGGTTTATAGCGATGTTTGAATGAAACCAAACTCATAAAATCAACCACAAGAAATCACCAAAAACCATGATGGGTAGGGTTGCAAAAGTGTGGTATTAGTGCCAAGGTTCCATTTCACCCATAATTTTTCCCTCACCTACCATTTTTCCTACCCCCCTTTTCTCATTTTTCCTAGTATCCCTACCCTAAATTACTACCAAACCCTATCCCCTATCCCTCCACTCTTTTGTCAACATAACACCCCAAACCCTACCCTATCAAAATATCCAAACCCCCTCCATATCCCTAAACAAAATTCTCCCCATAACCCCTATTCCCATTACATTACTCCCATCCTAATATCCCTATTTAATTGTTCACCTTGGTGACAGATATCACAAAGGCACCCAGCTTCACACCATCATCAAAGGGCAGCCTAGGTACAGTACACACAGCAGTCATGGCTTCACAACATTCATCAGAGTATGAGATGGAGACACAAAGTGACTCATCCTCAAAAGAGCAGGCTCCCAGGAGACATCACAAGAGTGGCAAACATGTCAGGGATGATGATGCACAGGCTGCCCGTAGCCTACAAACCAAGATCTTCAAACTCAACCTTGTACTACAATTACCATGCCAATTTACTCCTTTATACCACAGTTATAATGGCACTACGCGCTCCAGGCGTTCAGCTCCATACTTGTCTCAGTTTAATCACGCGCTCCTCTGCTCCATGCACACAGACAGCGTCTTATAATCTTTAGACATCCATCAAAACAGTCTTCTTGTTCACAGAACGCGCCTCCTCGGATGGTATGTTTAAATCAAAAGATAGAGGCGGCATAATTGTATATATGAACTTCGGTCAACATGCAAACTCAGCCCTCACCAGCTTATGTTTAAATCGTGCGCTCCTCTCCTCCGGGATTTAAACACTGTTTATACATATACACAGCACATCCCATACGCTCCTCGGCTCCGGAATTTAACACTTAGTTCGCTCATACACAGAAGAAATATGCTTCCAAAATTAATGCCGGTCATATATATATATGACACCGGTGAAAATCTGGAATCATCGAGCTGCACAGGTGAACCCTCAATTTGGAAAGGCAGGGATGTTGTCAATCAAATTCACGTAGTCTTCTTACAAGCAAAGCAATTCACACCAATTGCTTACTGTTACCAAACCCACACTGTATTAATTTTATGGGTGCAGTGTATTGGTTTATAGAGGTAGCGCACGGAAAATCAATAAACATTACCATTCGACCATATAACTTGACAATCCACACAGTCTTAAATTACCATCTTGAAAAATAAACACAGTAAAAAAAAATTAACCCAGCTCTCAATTCACCATGTTACAGTGGCAGTAACCATATATCTTCACTACAACGAAACAACCAAACTGCCCATAAACAATTAAGTATCATGCGTATACAACTCAACAATACACAGCATAATAGACTATACAAGAAATCGATGATTCATGAGAACACCGAGAGGGAATTTTTTATCACAATACTTTTGGCATCGCCCTCTCTCTGCTACCTGAGATGAGAGCTCAGCGGCCTCTTATTTATAATACTAATGGATACAATCAGACCTTATCTGTTAGGAAAAATCAGGCTTTTTCCCTTCTTGCACAATGATTTAAAGCTTTAAGCTTTTCTAATTTTAACTAAAAAACATAGAAGGTCTATCTAATTCTTTTTCCTAAACTAATTTTCCCATATCTTTTAGAAAAAGAATATTTACATAGCTTTACTTCCTATTTTAATAACAAAATACTAAAATTTCTCACACCCCCCTTTTATTCCATATTTACAAATGAAGGGTCTTGATGCTCCTGCATCATACACCCAACCTTAAATTTAATCATGATCTCCTGATCATGTGCCTGGATCCCATACTTTGTTCTGCAACCGTCCAAATGCTTTATTCCTTTGTTGCCGCTGCATTTCTGTTGTCCTTTCCTCCATCTTCTTCTTTCTGTCAATTAGGTTCAAATTCTGATTGATTTTGCTTGCTGCTATTTCTATTTTCCTCCATTTGGATTGTTGCATCATCAGCTGCCATATTTCTTCAATTTCTATGTCCAGCTTACTGCTGTTGTTCCCAATTTCTGTTAATTCAGCTGCTACCATAGATGCTGCTTCCGCTTTCACCATAGATGTTGCTACCTCCCAAGCTTCATGTCCCTCTGCAACATACTTTGGCTCATCACCTGTAAACACAAACAAATTGTTAGCATTGAAATCACAAGACCCACTGGTCTTATTTGTGGATTCAGTCACCAACTTTTTCTTCTGCAGCTCCAAGTCATTTTCAGGACTCAAAAAATTTTCACTCGCTTTCTCCTCAGCTTTCTCTGGCATTATTTCAACATGCTGATTTGTATTCGCCATGTCTGCTTCATGACTGTCCTTCATGAAAACTCCCATGCCTTGTTTCCTCAGCAAATTAACCTGTGCATACGTCCTCTGTTTTTCCAGTTCCCTTCTCTGAAGATCTAGTTTCCTGTATAATTCAATAACTTCCTTAGGAGTAGATTCTGGAAACTTCACATAACCTTTTATTCCTTCAACAACTCTTGACCAATCTTCAGCTGCTCCCTCTTCCTCTGCATCAACATTCTGATTAGATTCCTTCTTCATGACAATATCAGCCAATTGTCTTTCACCTGCAAACATACACAAATTGTCAGATTTAGAACCATGTGCCCCTTTGTCCTTACTTGAATTTTGAGTCTTCAAGTCTTCATCTTCACTATCTCTCAGAAATTCTCCTTGTTCCGTTTCAACTTTTTCTTGACTCATCTTCTTGCCATTTACCTTGGCATCCTCTTTCTTATGTCCTCTACTGTGGCTTTTTCCTGAACCTCTGCTATGACTATTAGTAGTCATCTTCTTCTCGTCTTTCTTCACAAGCTCCTTTGCAACAAGCCTCTGCAACAGCTAGTCCTCCTGGCTGCAATCTTACCTCACTAAGCTCTCCTCACTTAGTCTTTTGGTAAGCACGGGTCCTCCATCTGGAACCTCTTCCTGAGCAACACCTTTGCTCCTTCTAGGCTTCTGCAATCTCCAACTCTCTCCTAAGAACACTTGAGTTGTCCTCTCTATCCAATTCCTTATTGGATTCTTCAGGTTCACTGCCACTTCTTTGCAACCATAAACTTCAATTCATAAACATCAAATCAAAAAAATCATCTCACCTTTAAGATCTTGCCTGATCTTATCTTCTTTCCACTGTTGCAACCTTCTTCACTTGTGCATGCTACATATCAGATCTTCAACAAACTTTCTTCAGTTCTTCAAAAAAACATACTAAAAAAAACAAACTTCTTGAAGAAAATATTCCCGCTCTGATACCACTTGATGCACAGGCTGCCCGTAGCCTGCAAACCAGGATCTTCAAACTCAACCTTGTACTGCAATTACCATGCCAATTTACTCCTTTATACCACAGTTATAATGGCACTACGTGCTCCAGGCGTTCAGCTCCATACTTGTCTCAGTTTAATCACGCGCTCCTCTGCTCCATGCACACAGACAGCGTCTTATAATCTTTAGACATCCATCAAAACAGTCTTCTTGTTCACAGAACGCACCTCCTCGGATGGTATGTTTAAATCAAAAGATAGAGGCGGCATAATTGTATATATGAACTTCAGTCAACATGCAAACTCAACCCTCAGCAGCTTATGTTTAAATCGCGCGCTCCTCTCCTCTGGGATTTAAACACTGTTTATACATATACACAGCACATCCCATACGCTCCTCAGCTCCGGAATTTAAAACTTAGTTCGCTCATACACAGAAGAAATACACTTCCAAAATTAATGCCAGTCATATATATATATGACACCGGTGAAAATCTGGAATCATCGAGCTGCGCAGGTGAACCCTCAATCTAGAAAGGCAGGGACGTTGTCAATCAAATTCACGCAGTCTTCTTACAAGCAAAGCAATTCACACCAATTGCTTACTGTTACCAAACCCGCACTGTATTAATTTTATGGGTGCAGCATATTGGTTTATAGAGGCAGTGCACGGAAAATCAATAAACATTACCATTCGACCATATAACTTGACAATCCACACAGTCTTAAATTACCATCTTGAAAAATAAACACAGTAAAAATAAATTAACCCAGCTCTCAATTCACCATGTTACAGTGGCAGTAACCATATATCTTCACTACAACGAAACAACCAAACTGCCCATAAACAATCAAGTATCATGCGTATACAACTCAACAATACACAGCATAATAGACTATACAAGAAATCGATGATTCATGAGAACACCGAGAGGGAATTTTTTATCACAATACTTTTGGCATCGCCCTCTCTCTGCTACCTGAGATGAGAGCTCAGCTGCCTCTTATTTATAATAATAATGGATACAATCAGACCTTATCTGTTAGGAAAAATCAGGCTTTTTCCCTTCTTGCACAATGATTTAAAGCTTTAAGCTTTTCTAATTTTAACTAAAAAACATAGAAGGTCTATCTAATTCTTTTTCCTAAACTAATTTTCCCATATCTTTTAGAAAAAGAATATTTACATAGCTTTACTTCCTATTTTAATAACAAAATACTAAAATTTCTCACACCCCACTTTATTCCATATTTACAAATGAAGGGTCTTGATGCTCCTGCATCAGATGAGCCCACTACCCTCACTGAATTACAAGCATGCCCTCTTGCCATGTCATGTTTCCAGTGCCTAGCATGCTTTGTGTTGGATACCTATACCAATAGGTTTCATCTTTCATGATTAGCAAATTCAAGT
Source organism: Pinus taeda (assembly GCA_000404065.3). Lineage (NCBI taxonomy): Eukaryota > Viridiplantae > Streptophyta > Pinopsida > Pinales > Pinaceae > Pinus > Pinus taeda. Next base: position 194,614 of record APFE030100092.1, read on the forward strand.
GCCGAATATGCTCTGCTTTGTTGCTACAAAGATCCCATATTTTGCAGGAAAAACAAGGTGTATACATGACCTCTGGCCTATTAAAGTTTTGATGGATGATCCAACGGTCTAATCTGGATCATGCCATGTTTTCAATTTTTGCTGTAGAATAGAGAAAGAAATTTGTCCAAACTGTTTAATCTTGGCAGATCAGTAGTTAGGTAGAGAAACTAAGGTTCCCAATTGCTTAATCTGGGGCCTTGGAAGAAATAAGGGTAGTGCTAGATAGGAAATGAAAGCAAAAAAGCCAATGGAAAAGAAAAGGCATATAAAGGGTTTGCAAGTCTAAGTGCACCCTCCAAGAAGAAACAAAAAATGCTAGGCAAATTAGTTGGGTAGGCAGTTGGGGTTGCAGAAGTGGTGTTCCTTCTAAGCTAAACTTTGCTAACAAAGTACAAGGAAAACAAAACAGTGGAGCATGTCTAACTTCCCTCTTTCCCTTGATTACCACTCATTACTAACAATCCCTTCACAAGATGTGTTCATAAGAGATATTCAAGGTTATGATTGCTCCTTATTGCATTCAAAAGCCACATTTCTTGTGTAAAAATCTTTTCATTTTGATCTACTCTTCAAACTAAGTTGTTTCCAAGAAAACTTAGTGGTATTACTCCCCATTCGCCTTTCTTCCTCCATATTAACATCTAACTCTATTATCTAGCTCCCTATATTTCACTTTCCCTACTATTATAACACCATGGTGTATAAACCCCAAACAATGTATAAATATCCCCTCCTTGGTATTATAGCCATATGTGTTCACTACTGGGGCATTGGACTAACATCAGGTTAAGTTCAAGAACCCAAGCCTAACCCTTTTTTCCATCAGAGCCTATCTTCATAACCAATTCTCCATTTTGCCTAAAAACCCTTGTAAAATAACCCCTTTTTGCACCCTTATACCCTCTAAAAGGCAAAAATATCATAGAACCCACTTTCCCCACCTTATCCTAAGGTCGGGGGCCATTATGTGCCTTTTTCATAAAGTTTTATTAAACCCGCCTATCCTAAAGTTTTGCATTTGATATGTTTTATGCGAAAAATCTCATGAAAACCCTTATTTTCGCCTTTTTCTAAAGTTGTCGGTGTATTCGGGCCTATGAAAGAAAACCTTGAAAAAACCATTGAAAATTATTCATAACCCGAAGGGTCCCGCTGGGCGCTATTACCAACAGATATTATTATTTTAACCCGCCCGTTCACCATACCTTCCGTGCAGATTGCTGGCCCGATATCCGTCCGATCAAGCCTTTTTAAATCCTACGGTCATCGTGGATTTCGAAGGGCCCCGACGTCCGACAGTTATCTGTCGTTGACCATATCTTCCTTGCATATCCCCTTCCCGATAGCCGTCAGATCTCACGCCTCAAATCCTATGGTCGTCGTGGATTTCGAAGGGGCCCCGATGTCCGACAGATATCGTCCGAAATCTGTCAGGCGGTGATGTCACGCGAATCCATGCATCGCCCCCATGTTCCATCAGAGCCCCCTCTGATAGATTCCTTACCGTATAGGAGGGGGCCCGATATGAAGACATCTGTCCCCCTACATAAACATCCCTGTTGTCCCGTATGTCAGTGCCACGACCGCGCACCCTCTCCTCGACCCGTCCACCTGGCCGCCACCTCACCGCCCCCGTGGACCGGTCCTAGGCCGCCACGTCACCCGATGACGTCCTGCTGACGTCATCCAACCTGGACCCACTTGCTGACACCATGCTGATGTCATTTAAAAAACGCGCCAATAAGCCAAAAAAGCTATATTTTACCAAATTTACGTGTTTTTTTGCACTTTTATAAAATCACCTCTGCACTCTCTGCATGCGCCTTACGACGAACAATTCGCCAACCGGTTCCAGACCAACCACAGAGCTCCAGAGCGTGCACCCAACTGCTGTTCCGACCCAAGCTATCCTTTAAACAGGTATTTGTCTGTCAAACCTCCCTGCAAACCTGGTTTTTTCTCTGTAAATTCTAAAAACACCTGAACACGGCAGAAGCTTAAGAAATTACCATAAAACCACATATACCAAGTTCCTTCTTAAAGAATTAATGGTCGAATTTCACTAGCAGAGCTATTTCAGACCGAATTTCCAGTAAAAACCCTTTTCCATTCGCGCAGTCGTGAAAAGGAAACCCATAACCTGTTGTCAATTATTAAAAGAGGCCTACTAAACGTGGTGAATTGCTACCTCAAAGAGCTAAACAGTACCCAATTGCTGTAGACCTACCATGCAATTTGCAAAATCTTCTTTCTCAGGCAGTGCCTTTCTTTTTTGTCAAGCAACATTCAAACAAACATGCAGACCTCAGAAGTGCCAGTAGCCCTGGATGTTACCCCCTTAAATGCCCCCCAGAGAGAGCTGGAGTGGCAAGATTTGGCAGACCTGGACTACCAAATCTCTGAAGACTCCTCATCAAAATGCAAGTTCCACATTCATCTGTTAAATGAACTCAAAACCAAGCATAAGGAGGGGACAGACATTCTAGGTATTTGGGAGTCCTTCCTCCCAATTTTCAAGCTCCCTCAGGTCAACCAGTTCCCTGACCTGATTCACCTATGTGCTGTCTGTTATGATCCCATGAGGAGGGCAGTGCTTGACCCTACAGGTGCAGTAGTATTCTACATGACCCCTGAGGCCATCAGGGAAATGCTGCAGTTCAAAACACAGAAAAAATTGGTCCCCTTGTCCCTAAAGGACCTGATCAACCAGGGAGCCAAAATATCAACAGAGGCACAGATTTTGAAGCTAAATCAACTATTCATTACAAATTCTGATACAGTGCTGCACCCTCCCATTTTTGATGGCTACCTCAATCAACTGGGTGTAGACCTGGCATATATGATTAGCTCAGTTCTGGGATACAAATCACTAGAGTTTATTGATGAGACTGTATTAGTGATGATGACAATGTTCTCCCCTGGCAAGACTCCTATCTGCTATGATTATGCTACATACATTTCAGACAAGATGCATGAGCAATTTTTGAACTTGTCCAGAGAGAGAGTGTTCAGATACACCTCATACATTTACCACCTCATCCTATACTACCAATATGAGAAGTTCTCCTTTGAGATCAAGAGAACTGATGCAGCAGGCAATCCATGGTCAGTGGTCTACTGGACCTCAGTATTTCACCACCACACATACTCTCCATACACATACTGTGAGTTCATAGACCTATTCATCCATCCAGCCATGTGTCTATTCGTGACCTCACCCCCTCCAAGACTGACTGATGAGACGCAGAGGATTCTGCATCTATCCAGTGCATACAGCATAGGGGATTGGTACTTTTACCAACACTATACTGTGATCAGAATATATGGGTGTGAGTTGCGCCCATACAGATTGCCCAGGTATGTGCCTATGATATTGTTTGCCTTAGAATATTTTAGGCAATTTGGCAATGCCGATATGGTGCATTTTGCAGGCAGGGGGAAGAAAGCACAGCTTAAAGTAAGAAATCAAATGGGCCACTTTGTCCTAAACAAAAGGGAAGGATGGAAAGATGCTGACAGAATACTAGAAGGCCTTGGCCTAAAACAAAGCTTTCTTTGGAAGCCCTATGACCCTAACATGTCCATATCCTTAAGAAGGCAGAAATATAAGCTCTGTAACTATGAGCATGTGTGCATGCCCCTCATTCAAATACATGCCAACCAGCCAAAATGGAGAAGGAACACATTGGAAGAGCCTATTACTCAGGAAGAACTAGTTGAAAGAGCTAGAAGACATTTATTGAAAATGGTTGACTTAGAATCTCCTTCTCAGGTACTTACTCTGCCACAGCCTCAAGCAGGAGTAGCTGCTTCATCTTCTGCAACACAGCAAGGGGCAATGCAAACTACAGACCAAGAACAAAGCAAGGGAAAGGAGAAGAGTATGGAAGAGCAGCAATCCCAGTAGGAACAGCAGCAAAAAGACCAACAGGGTCTGGACAAACAATCAGCAGAGGCCCAAATGGGCACCCAAGAACAGACCACACCAATGGCACCTCCAAGACAGGATTCTAGGGTTGATTCCTCCGTCCTCCAAACCCCTCAAAGGGAGGACGTAAGCGGAAAAAGAGAAAGAGAGACTCCCCTGACTACAGAGCCAGAGAAGAGACAAAGGTTAAATCCCTTCTCAGAGGAGGAAATGACAAGTATGGAAGCTTCAGCCAGCTCCTTGCAACAGGAGCGAGACAGGGCAGCGTCAGGAGAAGTAAGCTCCTCAGGACAAAGGAGGGAAGGAGAAGCCAGCATCAAACAGCGGTTCAAAGACATTAAAAGGAGGAGTGAACCAATAAAGATTCAACTCTACAATCACCTTCTGAACATGGCTCCTACAAACCAACAAAGGTTCATGTCTGCCTTTGATTCACAGGAGGGGAAAATGATTATGAGCCACTTCGCTCCAACAGTGCAGCAACCTCAATCAGCTGCAGACTATATTAGGACCAATCTGGAGGTCCTAGCAAAAGACATCCACCCACTAGATCAAATTGAGCTCCATAAACAGATAGGTGAGATGGTCTATGCCACATTGGCTGATAAGACTCTGGTTAATTACAGGCTACAAAATATCCTGAACAATACTGCTGCACAGCTTGAGTTGGAAAGGGCTTCCTCTCAAGCTAAGGACAACAGAATCAAAGCCTTGGAGGAGATTATTATAGAATTTGGGCATGATCCCAAAGATGTGAAGGCAGTACAAGAAGTCCTCAGGCTAAGGGATGCTGATATGGCAGCATTGAAAAAGAAATTGAAAATCCCACCAACCCTTCACCCATAAACAGAAGAGGTTGCCCAGCAGAGGCAAGAAAAGGATGCAGTTGCTCTACTAATGACACTATACAAGGAGCTGATCCAGACTCAAGAAAAGCTGCAGGAGTCAGAAGCCACATTAGAAGCAGTGTTACAGCACAAGGAGGCAAGACAAACATCACAGCCACCTCCAGAAAAAACAAACCTTGAGGAAACCCCTCAAGGCACTGCCCCTCCCAGCCAACAAGTGCAGCAAGAAGCTCCAGACACCTCAGCACCAACTACCTCAGCACCGACAACAGAACAGGCTGAAAGCCTAGATATGCAGAAGCTGAGGAAAGAAATTCAGGTCCTAGAGTCCCAGATGTCTGAGCTAAGCCAAGCCCAGGACAATCTGCCAAAGATAAATGAAAAATATGACAAGTCAAAACGAAATGTGGCTGAAAGAGAGAGGGAGGTAAAGGCCCTCAAGAAGAGGATTGCTGAGCTAGAAAAAGAGCTCACACTGGATAAAGTCACATCAGAGCTTAAAAGAGTCATCTGGGGCAATATTGGCCAGTCTATAACAGACCAATGGGAATATATTGAGGCCATACATGAGCAGATAGCACTCATTGGAAGAGCACGCAAAGAAATACAAAGGGCAAGGGCATCTCTAGGCAGTATGCCTGAGATTGCCACCAGGATGATAGACGTGCTAAACTACAGGACAAGCTCACAGCTAATAAGAATGGGGATTGGAAATAGTACTGAAACCATCTCCCTAATCAAAAGAGTCTTGACTTTAAGAAACCTGATTCAGACCCTGGAAAGAAGAACCCAGGACATGCAAGCAGATATTAATAAATTTCAGAACAGGTTTATGGCCTTACAGAACAGGGGGCTTCCTAGCCCATTGGATCCTTCAGGAAAATTACTCTCCCATGAGAAATATGCTAAGAGAGTAAGCAATTTTGCAACAACTCAAATTACAGAGGCAGCTAGTGCATCAAAAGAAGCAGGCCCAGTAACAGGGCAAATCCTTTTTGATAGAGTAGATGATCTATTTTTTATTAAGAATGAAATTGTACATCTGTTTGATGAGCCCCCTCATTTTTATAAATATACAGAGGCTGATGAGACCATGGGGTCAATTTTGAAACATCAATTACCTTCATCAGAGGTATGGGAAGAATTGATACGATTACTGTTAAACCAAAGTCAGTAATTGTGATTTTGCCTTTGAAAATATTCTGAACTTCATACACAGCAGGACAAAGACACATCAGCAGGTATGTGGACAAAGTCTGAGCCAACTCAGCACAGGTACTCGGCCACAACAGCAGCATCAGCAGTCACAGGTGACAGGGCCAAGAGGACACAGAAAGATACAGCTGCACGAACACGTCATTCAGCAGTTATGGCAAAACGCTCAACTGACTCCAACCGACTCCGTAAGCCCCAAATGTCAAGATTGTTCTGATAGGAGTTAAGAGCTTTTATAACTCATTAAAGATTGTAATAACTTCTCATCTGCCGACCCTGTACGAGTGTAAGAAGATATTTTTCCTCTCAGATGACTCATGCCTGAGATATTTTGTAATAGACTTCTATATATTCCCCCTCGCATTTGTTAGCAGGGGTTGGACTCTGGATGTAAGAAATCTCTTGATATCTATTATGTTCATCTTCTATTGTAAATCTTCAGAGAAACTAATACAAAGGATGATGGGATTTCCAAAGCTCTGTGCCTCTTGATGTTTTGCTGGTGTATGACTGAATGTTGCAGGATTCCTACGTTTTCATGGCTCAATAAGTTTTCTTGTTACTCTCTATTACATAAGTTGTCTTGTTACTCTCTGTTACATGTTTGATCTCTCATATATCATTCATGTCTTCCATATTTCAAATATCTGATAGCAAGGAAAAAGAATAGTCTCAGGATTTGATCACCGATTACCCTGAACTCAATCTAAGCTATTATTAATGTTTTCTTCATGTTATGGTAATGAAAGTGTAATTCTTAATTGCTACCTTTCACACTATATCAGCACAAGTGACCTATTGTCTCAGGAATTCAGATATTACTCCTAAGTTATAGGTCCTTTCCTCACACCCAGCTCAGTAAAGAATTCTTAACTGCTCTTCACTGGTTGATTCACACTTCACCATCACAATTTACAGTTGTTTTATGAAATATATAAAGGCCCTGTAATTTCAGTTGCTCTAAACCAAGACCTCAAGGAGGCAACAGATACAGACCCCATTGCCCAATGGATTAACTCATCTGTAGAGAACATTGCAAAATTATCAGAAAACATCCTCCCAACCAAACAAAAACATACAAACCTTTACTTTATAACTAGCCTAAAACTTGTGTAAAAACAGTGACAAACCTTACAGAGAGAGCCCTCTCTGATTACAACTGGGCTAGAAGCTGTAGTCCAAAGATTGGTTAGTGGTTACCCCGGTCGTATTCCCTTGGGAGTCAAAGGGAACAACCTGGGTGATAACATAATTGGCGACTCCACTGGGGACCTCTTCAGGATTGAGAAATTACCGTATCTCTGCTGAAACCACAGTTGAAATCTGAATATCAGTCAAGAAACCTTCAAAGATGTCCCTGTAGATACAAAGAGGCTTTCAAACTCCTGTCCAGTCCTTGATATACAACTCTCTCTAAAACTTAAAAGGACTAGCTCAGAAGCTGGCTCCTAAGAAGAACCCTCAGTACACTAGGGCTAATCCAAACCCAAACCATCCTACTGTCTTTGAAAATCCTAATTCAATCCCCAAACTAATTAAGAAATGGCAAAAACAAGATAACCTTGCTGACCTTAGTCCAGAGACAGTCCACCCTAACCCCATCCCCACTCCAATCAAAGTACTTTTCCGTTCCACCCCTAATTCCCCTAGTTCTTCATCTACATCTCAAAGCCCCCCACTGACATCTTCTTCCCCCACACATATTCCCTTAACCAACACTCCAAATCCTTCCATACCCACTACCCTTGTGATACCTACTGTTCCTTTTATTCCAGTTGTTCTTATCAATCCCCAAAACCTTGTGAAAATGGCTATGAGATATGCACCTCTGCAATTACCTGCCAATCCTGTGGCTCTACCTCAGGATTACCAAGCCAAAATCTCATACTTTGACTCCACTGGCCCTTACACTGCTATTCAGCATGCTAAAAGAATGCAGGACCATTTTGAGAACTACGAGATAGATGATGATACTGTGAGGATGAGAATTTTTGTCCAAAGCCTAATAGGTGATGTCCGGACTTGGTTCAGATCACTTCCTGCAAATTCCATCACGACCCCTGATGAACTTTACCAATCCTTCACAAACAAATGGGAGAAGAAGAAGGATCCCCTACATATACTTGGTGAATATGACATGATTAAGAGAGGTCCCCAAGAAACCGTTCTGGAGTATTGTGCCAGGTTTAATAATGTATATAATGCAATACCTCAAAACCTGAGACCTCCCCTTGACTTGGCCTTATATAAATTTCCAGATGGATTCGATCCCGAAATGGCATATTAGCTAAAGGAAAGGGCCCCTGAAACCCTTGAAGAGGCACAAAAGTTTGCTGTCTCAGTGGAGGCAAACCTGATTGCTAAGAGGAACAGGGCTAGGGTAGAGAAGAAATTTGCCTTTAAAGAGGAACCCTCAGCTTTAGACCAGAAATTAGATGCAATAATTTTTGGTATGAAGAGGTTGGGTGACAGGGTAGAATCTGTGGAAAGAAAGTCTTCATGGGAAGCACCACCAAACAATCCCAACAGGAATCCAAACTTTAGGAGGAATCAAAACCCTAATGTGGGTAAGGCTAACAATGATCCAGAAATAAGACCCCCATTTCAAGAAAACTATGCCGAAACATCCACATCAGAGGATCAAGTGGATGATACCCATATCCACCTAATGGATCTTGATAATGATCACCAAGTCTTCCTAGGTCATGAAGATCATGAAGAAGAAGACAGTAAACAGTTCCAAACAAAATCAGCTGAATCATTTGATTTCAAACAAGGCTATGACACTGCTGTCTATGAAGTCCATAAACAGTGAAAACTAAGAAGCAGGACTGTAAACATAACACAACCTGAGAAAACCAAGGATAGACTCCAATCCAAGAGTGCCATAGTAACAGAACCAATGAATACAACTGATTCACCCACAAAGGAAGTAACTATTGAAGAAGTTACTGAAAAAGTACAAAATCCACCAGTGACATCATCTGTACATTTCAAACCAAGCAAAAAGCCTCAAGAGGTGATTGAAAAACATAAGCCCCAAGATCAACAAGAAACCTTACCAAATAAAGAAAGAGGGCTCACCCATAGCACCAAGGTCCAAACTAAGAAACCCTTTGACTTGGAAGCTGAAATTGGAAAACTAAAAATATCCATCCCTCTTGCAGAGCTAGTGAAGAATGACACCTATAGACAGCAGATTGAGAAGTCCCTCCAACTCACTCAAAACATAGATAATTTCAAGGTGTTGGACGACACCCCAGAACTATTATTTGGTCCAGAGGTCGATGGAAAAACAGCAAGCACAGGGATCCTACCTTTTTATGTTAGCTTACATGTACATGACAAGATACTACACAATGCTATGTTTGACTCAGGTGCCTCTCATAACCTGATGCCAAAGTCAGACATGGAGAGGCTGAATTTAGATATCACTAGGCCGTATAAGGATCCTTTTTCATTTGATTCTACCCAAGTTAAGTGTCTAGGCCTAATAAAAGACTTATGTGTATCCCTGGTCCAATATCCCAACAAGACAATCTTGATGGATGTGGTTGTTGCTGACATCCCACCCAAGTATGGGAGGTTATTATCAAGGTCATGGGGAGCTAAACTTCAAGGGTCCCTTCAACTGGACATGTCATATGCTACAATTACAGTCTTCGGTCAACCCAAGAGACTATACAGAGAATCACTCATGAAGAACATGGTCAGCACTGAGGAGAAGCCTCAAAACTTCCCCATATATGCTGTCCATTCTGACATAGACTCATATATTTTGTATAATGATAACACAGGCAACTTAAACAATGAAGAAACTCAGATAATCAAAACAGATAAGCAGATTAACAAAGAAATTCCTGAAATAGAAACATTGGTTGAGGTAAAAGAGGAAAATGTGCAAGAGAACAAATCATATGAGGATGAGAACCAAGCATTCAACAAAGATCAGGACTGCAATAAACCAACAACTGCTCTAGAAACAAAATTGATCCCATCAAATGAAAAGACTGTTCTAAAACCCAAATCAGGGAAACAAACTAAACTTCAACTCACAAGTTTAGACCACAGAGATATTATTCAGCATCCCCCAGAACTAGAAACTTTATGGTTCCTAGAATTTGATGGGTCAGTCAATAAATTAGGGGCAGGAGCTGGAGTATGGGTGCATAACAAACAAAACAGTCATGCAGAAGGAAGGGCCTATAGACTAAACTTCAAATGCACCAACAACATAGCAGAATATGAGGCTCTCCTATTAAGCCTCAAGTTGGTACGATCCCTACAAGCCATGAGTGTGTCAATCCTAGGGGATTCAGACCTAGTTATCCAACAGGTGAAAGGCAATTTTGTTACCAATGATAAAAGACTCAGGTCTTATAGGTCTGCTGCCACTCAACTGCTAGAGTCCTTCACTGAGTTCCAGATTACCAAAATTCCTAGGGCTCAGAACCTTCATGCTCATAGTCTAGCTACGTTTGCAAGTACCTGCAGGCTTCCTTTTGGGCCCCATCACTCTTTCACAGCTGAAGTCAAACACAGGCCATCAGTCCCAAACAACGTAAAGGACTGGCAGGTATTTGACAATGACACACAAATCAACAATTTTCTGACTCTACAAGAAGAGTTTTCAGGTCTCAACATAGACACTGAGATAGCAAGTCAATCACAAATACTTGAGACAGAAAATCAAACACAAACACATGACAAACACAAGAACCAAGCAATATCACCCAAAAGAGCCAATCAAATGCTACATCCTACAATTTTCAACCAGTACAACATACAAGAAATCCAACAGGTTAAATGTGAGGAGATAGCTGAATATGAAACTGAGGTGATACATCTAAAGGACAATTTTCTCCCAATAGGCCTAGCTCCTTTAGAAGACATTTTTGATTCCAACAACGTTCCCAATAAACCAAAGTTGCAGCCCCTAAACACTACCATAGAAGAGCATAACATTGGGACAATTGAACAACCCAAAATCATAAGACTGTGTGCTACCTTACCTCCTGACCAAAAGCCCAAATACGTTGACCTTTTTAAGGAGTTTCAAGATGTATTTGCATGGAGTTATGAGGATCTGAAATCCTATGACACCTCTGTAATACAACACACCATCCCACTAAAGCCAAATCAGAAGCCCTTTAAACAAAAACTGAGGAGGATCAATCCCATGCTCCTCCCAGCAATGGAACAAGAAGTGCAGAAAATGTTCAAAGCAGGCATTATAGCACCAATCAGATTCTCTGATTGGATTTCAAACCTAGTCCCCACAAGGAAGAAAACTGGGGAAATTAGGCTTTGTGTTGATTTGAGAAACCTCAACCAAGTATCATTAAAGGACAACTACCCCTTGCCCAAGATGGATCACATCCTTCAGAGAGTAGTTGGGGCCTCAAGGATTTCCTTGCTTGATGGGTTCTCAGGTTTTAACCAAATCCTGGTCCATCCTGATGATCAGGATAAAACAACATTTACAACCCCATGGGGAACCTTTAAATATGTGAAAATGCCGTTTGGTCTGAAAAATGCAGGAGCTACATTCCAAAGAGCAATAGATATTGCTTTTTCTAAAGAGATCCATGACTTCCTTGTTATCTATTTGGATGATCTCACACCTTTTTCAAAATCCGACCAAGACCACTTGAAACATTTGAGGCAGATATTTACAACATGCAGGAAATATGGAATTTCCTTGAACCCTAAAAAATCCTTGTTTGGTCTAGAAGAAGGAAAACTACTGGGTCACATTATTTCCAAAGATGGTATCAGAATTGACCCAGACAGAATCCAGGCCATCCAGCAAATGCCCCATCCAAGGAATATAAAGGAATTACAAGCCTTTTTGGGGAAAATCAACTTTCTAAGAAGGTTTATCCCAAACCTGGCTGAGCTGAGCAGATTGCTTAATAACATGCTTAAAAAGGATTCCAAAGTTAAATGTATAGTAGAGGCTAATCAAGCTTTTGAAGGCATCAAGTTTGCCCTTACCCAAACCCCTGTCCTAACTAACCCTCAGTTTGATAGAGAGTTCAACATATTCTCCTTTGCCTCTGAGCACACAATTGTTGCAGTTTTACTACAGAAAGATGACAAAGGGAATGAGAAACCCAT
>APFE030100104.1:0-11896 GCA_000404065.3 Pinus taeda
GAGGCTCGACTCTCAAACTCAAGATGAACTAGCTCTTTAACTTTCACTGGCTCGACTGCCTTTTGATCTTCATGGCTTGGCTACTTACAACTCCGAGCTAGTGTGATTTGATGAAGGAATATTTGAATGAGTGAGGAGTAAATGAGGAGGATCTATCCCCTACAATATCTCCTCCTTGTCTCATTCAAGTTTCTGCCCTTAATTAGCCAAAATTTCCATGATTTACTCTCTAAAACCTGCAATCAATGCACATTAGTCCACTAGGCATAACATATCACTTTTACTCATCTCATGAAGAAAAATATAATCAAAATATGTAAGGAATTATGAGAAGAGTTGATTTAAATAAGATTGGAGGTGTATTAAGGTCCATATAGTTACCCAATGATCAATTTCATCATCATCCCCCTATTGAAAGTGTTTCTCATCCTCTGAGCAACTCAATCTATATCCATGTCCTTCATTTCTCTAGTGGCCTCCCTGACATCCCATGCTTCTGTTGTAGTTTCCTCTTCCTATGCATAGAATCCCGCCTTCCTGTCTATCTCCTCTCACTACTTTATTTCTTCCTTTTCCTTCCTTCTTGTAACATTCCTAAGAGCAGTGATTGACTGAATCTCAAGCCAATCCAGTTGACTTTGAGTCTTTGGGGAGCTTGCTTGTACATGGGTGTTCTGTTTCATTAGGGGATTTTTGAGTTCTAAAATAGGCCTCCTAAGAAAAATGTCCAACCAAAATAAACTTTATAAGAACCAATAGGATTCAGGATGATGATGTCAACCATGGAGGATGATTCACCATTTTTGGAGTAAAAAAGTAAAATGATTAAAAAATAATAAAATAACAAAACTAGTTTTTCAACTTATCTCCCTAAGTTTTTACTCAAATTTCGAGCAAGATTACTCTTTAGATGGAAAATTTAATTCCTTATCCAAGGAGTACCCATGTTGCATATTTTCGATGGACCCTGCTATAATAAAAATGAGAAATACATTAAAAAATGTGAGCAGTCATGTTTTTCATGTATTTCTCATTTTTCGTGTAGTAGGGTCCATTGAAAGTATGAAACATGGGCACTCCTTGGATGATTAATCAAATTCTGTATCCAACGAATGTTTCCACGTGAAATTTGAGTAACCCGTAGGGAGATAAGTTGAAAATACAAGTTGAAAAATAGTTTTTCTTTTTTTCCCTCTAAAATTTGATGATGTAATGTAACCTTATTTTATTATTTCCACTATTATTTTATAATTTCCTTAGGAGGCCCATTTTGGACCTCAAAACTCCCCTAATGAGTGCTTCTCTCATTCTTTGAGGAGAATGATACTCTCTAATTTTCAGGTTGTAGTGAAAAGTGTTCCATCTCCTTTGTCAAGCTTGCATGCTGTCATCCCTTAACAATCTGAACATGTCCTCAAAGTGTGTGTCTACTTTCGCTTGGGCAACAAGGTATCTAGGTGAAAGTTTAGGGTCATTTGCAATCAGGTTGTGGGTGCTGATGACAACCATTGGATTTGATTACTCAACCCTTATTATGAGGGTTTCTATCTCTTCTCTTGCCATCACTGTTAGGGTCCTATCATAATAAGATTCATAATTTTGAATTGGCTATGGTTAGTCTTATAATATTGTACATACTCTTTTTTTTCTGCAAAATGTTTTCCCATATTAAAATTAAAAAATGTAAAGAGGGTATGTCCTAAAAGAATAATCAAAGGACAAAAAGAAAGAAAAAGATACAAAAATAAAAAAATATGAACCCCAAAAAGAGATAAAAATAGATCATGAAAGTGTGCAAATTCAAATGCCAATACTTTTTACTTTACTTGGCAAAATAAGATTCTGTGCAGCTTGTCAAAAATGCCACTATCCATGATGGTCAAATAGTTTAATCTTGACTCATTTATGCTTTAAATTTCATGTTGATAGATAGAGAATAAAGATCTAGCCAAACTGTTTAATCTTGGCATATCAGTAGTTAGGTAGAGAATAATAATGAGCTCATTAGTTTAATATGAGCCATTGGAAGTTATAAGGTTAGATATTTTTCTTATCAAAAGAAAAATAAATGAAGGGTCAGCAAGCTCAAATGCACCCAATGAATGAAGAGAAAATGCTAGGGTAAATAATGGGTAGGTAGAAGAAGTTTTGCAAGTGCACAAGGTTGCTAAGTCAAAAGCACATTCATCATGCTTAATCCTATGTTTCATGTGCATGAGGAATTTTCAAAGAGAAATGACATTCACTAAAGATTATTTACTATTTTCCCCTCATCTCACTAGACCCCCCATATACTTAGTTTATTAACTTCCCCTCATTATCCCTTCTTTACTTGTAAAAACCCTTTCCCCTCATTTTGACCTTTTATCCCTCGGTTTCACACATTTCCCTAGACATTACCCTTCAAAAATCATTTCCCCTTCCTAAAACCCCTTTCCCTAGTGTGAAACTTATTCCCATCACAAATAATTCATTCCCCCCTTATTAATTTTTCCTTTTCCCCTTAAAAACCCACTAAAACCCTTTATCCTAAGTTATTTCCTAAAAGTCCCAGTTTATAATTCCCCACGTTATAATTCCCAGACACCTTTTAACTCACCAAACTTTGGTGTATAGTTAAAACCCTCTGCCATATAAACCCATGATCCCCACCTTTATTAACCCATCACTTATATTAAAAATCTCGTCATTATTTCTTAATTAATTACAATTCATTGTAATTAAACCCTGGGCCCCGCCAACCACTTTCCCACTCCGTCAGTGCAACTTCTCTACGCGATATCCCTCCGATCTCCCACCCCCATATCCAATAGCGCACATCCATATCGTACAGATTCATCGTCCGACAGTTAACAATCCAAAGGCAAGCGAGATTCGTGGTTTTGGCCGGGCACTGTTTTGCTATGTGGCAGCACCGGGTTATATCACGTGCTCGCGAAAAATACGATGCTCTACCCAAAAGCGGTGTGATATGGCCTAAAACCGCCTCCCTGCATAAAAGAAATACTGCCCACTGTTCATGTACTAAATGTTGCGCAAAAATCTAACCGTTATTGGTTAAAAGGACGAAAAAGCCCTCATTTGCTCTTTTCACTCATTTTCACTGCAAACCTTTGTTAACCAATTATGACACCCTAAACCTCTGCACGACCATTTTTACCAAATTTTTCCACTCAAAGACACTGCAGACACCAAATTGAAGCAGCAAATTGACTACTGAAGCCTCAGTAACCTCTGTTGCTACCATAGAACCCTGTTTACGCACCAAATCGTCAATTTCCAGGTATCCTTGAAAGAACCAAAACAACCCTGTGATTTAATCTATGCATAATAAATATTAAAAGGTTAATTAAATTAATTGAAAAACCTTGTTAAACTCAAGAAATCCTGACTGTCCGTCCAAAAAACCGGTTCTACACACTGTAATTACCCTCCCCGCTGTTCTAGACCTTCTGACCTTACTCCTAAAGCCACATAAAGAGTAATTCCATTGAACAAAACAAATTATGGCTCCCCAAAGCTCTTTGGATGTAAGACCTCTGCAAACCCCTCACCTGGATATTGACCACCTCCCATTGGCTGACAGAGAGTTTCAAATTAAAGATACTGCTTCCCCTAGACACCTACTGAAACTCCACTGCTGGATTAAAGACAAGTTTTTGAACCAGAATGATGACATTCACCTATGGGAGTCAAATTTTCCCAAGTACTTGTTCCCACAAGTCCACCTATTCCCAGAAATCATCCACTTTTGTCAAGCTTGTTATGTTCCAAGTCCAAGAGCCATAGTCACCCCTGACCAACAAGTTTTATTCACCATTACTGCAGAGTCAATAAATCAAATGCTGCAGATCCAGCCAGGTCCAAATGAGACCCCACTTTCCATTGAAGGCTTACTTTAACTCTACACCAAGCTAGACCTTCCCAAGAAAGCTTAGATCTTTCAAAGTTTCATCATTGAAGAGTCTCATACTCCAACAGATAGTCCTCCATATGCTGCCACCATTTTATTTGAGAGAGGAAGACAAATAATAACCATGCTATCTTGCATCCTAGGGTACACCACTGATGAACATGTGGATGAGGTTGTTCTTTCTTTCCTTTCTATATTTTTCCCAGGAAATCCTCCTGCTACAATTTACAACTTTTCTCAATTCATATCAGACATAATCCATGAACGGTTTATTAGATTACCAAATGAGAGAGTCTTAAAATACTCATTAATAGTGTTTCACATGTTCTTATACTTTCAGTCAGATAAATTTCCAGTCAGCATCCAAAAGTTAGACACCAAGGGCCATCCAAGATCTGTCATCTATTGGACACCATTGATCCAAAGATATTCCACTATTTTTGGTTATAAAGAGTTCATTGATTCATTTGTTCATCTAGTTATAAACATGTTAACCAGTAGCTATCAGCCCACAATCAATGAGGAGATTAAAAGAGTTTTACAGTTGGCTAAGAATAGTAGGGTGGGAGATTGGTATCTATACCGGGACCACACAAAAATCAGAATATATGGATGCCAACTCACTCCCTACAAGCTGACCATATACCTCCCAATGAGGATATTTGCATTAGAGTATTTCAGGAAAATCATAAACTCTGATGAAGTTAATTTCCTATCATCTAGGAAGAAAACCCAGTTTAAAATCAAAAGTCAATTGGGCCCTTTTATTTGTAATAATAGGGAAACTGGACAAGAGGGAGACAAAATATTACAACTAATGAACTTCAAACGCAGTTTCATGTGGTAGTATGACCCTAATGGAGTCATAAATAAACTAAGGCTCAAATTCAAGCTAAGTCCTTTCATACATGACCCAGGCTAGACATTGAAAGATATGCCAACCAGTCGGAATGGTTGGAGAATACTTTAATAGATGTGGAAAAGTAGATTGATACTAGTTTCTTTCTACAGGTTCCAAACCTACGAGGACATATGACTATTACTCCCATCCTATAGACTCCAGCTAATGAAGATAGAAATGTGGAAAGAACCAGGGAAGAAGGTTCTAACTCCAGGATGGACACTATAGATGACAGGTTTGAGATCAGTTACAAGAAGAGGCCCAAGCTTAACCATGTAACTGAGCAAGAAGACACCATTTTGACAGTAGAAATCACTAACACTGACACAATGGTTGGAAGGAGTAAAGGCCCAATAGTTTCAGAGGAAACTCACCAGCCTTCTACTTCAAACACTCAACTTATTGAAAAACAATTTAGCATTGAAGTCTCTTCATCCAGCAAGCTTGTGGATAAAGAGAAAGATATAAAAGAGAAGTACAAGGAAATCAAGTTTAGGAATGAGGAATTAAAGGCTGAAACTTATGCCCAATACTTTAAACAAACACATGCAAATCAAAATAGATTAATGTTAGCCTTTGACATTAAAACAGGTAAAATGAAAATGAAATTCATGTAGCCTACAGTCCAGTAGCCCAGATCATCAACAGACTACAGGAAAACAAATTTTGAAGTTTTGGCTTGGGATTTTCACCGTATTGACCAAAGTGAATTCCATAAGCAGGCAGGTGAGATGATTTATCCCATAATGACCAATAAAGCAATGATTGTGCACAAACTTCAAAGCTCACTGGATAACATCACATCACATCTTAAGTTGGAAAAGGCATCCTCACAGGCCAAGGAAAACATAATCAAGTCACTGGAATACTTGGTGATTGAAATTGGGTATAATCCCAATGATTTCAAAGCTGCAGAAAAACTGATAAAAAAGAAAAATGAGGATATTTCTAGTTTGAAGAAGCAACTGAAGTTGCCTCATTCAGAGCATCCACATACCAAGGAGGTCCTAGAAAGCCAAACCCAACAGGAGGAAATGATGGATCTCATTTTTCAGTTGAATGATCAATTGAAAGAAATGGAGACGGAATTGGAAAATTTAATACAATTGAAACAGGCCAACCTTGAGACAACCACTGCCACTTCCATTCCTACAGTTACAACAACATTTCCATCAACTTTGGCAGCTTCATTGGCCCCCACAACTCCACTAGCTACAACACTTCCAACTGCAATAACATCTACATCAGCA
The DNA here is from genome assembly GCA_000404065.3 of Pinus taeda. Taxonomy (NCBI): domain Eukaryota; kingdom Viridiplantae; phylum Streptophyta; class Pinopsida; order Pinales; family Pinaceae; genus Pinus; species Pinus taeda. The sequence goes on from APFE030100104.1 coordinate 6,065, forward strand.
ATAGGTTCAACAACAACACCAACTCATCCAAGTGATGAAGCCAGTAAAATGTTTAAAGCCATGGAGGACATGTCCATTCAGACCACTGAAATAAATAAACTCAAAGAACAAATAACAAGTCTGGAGGATGAGAAGAAATTGGCCCAGACTATTCACAAAAATGAAGTACAGAAGTCAAATAGTTTGATTGAGAGAATAAAAAACTTAGAAAAAGAATTGACATTAAAGGAGCCACTTGCCCAAACTAAACAACAACTATGGGCCAATATCATTGACTCTGTCAATGATATTTGGACTTCTATATAGGTCATCTTTGAACAAATTTATTTAGTCAAAGAGGCTACTGAAGGAATTGAGAGAGTTAAGGCCGAACTTGGAGACATGCTAGAAGAAGCCTAAAGAATAATCCAATTCCTTAACTCTAAAAATAAATATGAATTGTAGGAGTTGGAAATAGTTGACAGGACTGGAACTATATTGGAGGTAAAGAAAGTGCTCACCAAGAGAAACTTAATGATGCAGCTTGAAGACAAATGCCAAACCATGGAGCTAGCTATAGGCAAGTTCATGGTTAAGTTTGATGCTTTGAGGCAGAAAGGTCTGCCAAATCCTTTGGTAATAAACGATAGATTAATGCCACATGAAGACTACAACTTGAAAACCAGAGAAGTGGAAAGAGATCAAGCCAATAATTATTTTATGAAAGGGGTGCCCATAGGAAAGGTTCTGTACCAGACTTTTGAGAACCTATTTTACCTCCAGCATGAGGTAAAACACCTTTTTGTGGACAAGCCCACCTTCTAAAAATAAACAGAAGCCGATGAAGTCTATAGAAGAATGGTAATATTAAATTACCAAACATAGAGACTTGGGAAAAGTTAAATGATCTACCGTGAAATTGCAAATTAAAAGTGAATACAGAGCAGTAAAAATAAAAGCAACAGGTCAGCTTAGTCAAAGAGTATCAGTTAAAGGGCAAAGTAAAAGAATAGTCAGCGTGGAAGACCAACAACAAAAGATCAAAGCATAAGACAACACAACTAAACAAACAAGGACAACTTACAGCAGTTGAATATCCGTCTCTATCTTCTTGCATGAAGATATTTCTTTTTCCTAGAATAATTCCCTAAACATTTTGGGATATTTTGTAATAAATTTTTGTATAAATACTTTATAATTAAAAGTATAGAAGGTGGATTGCTTGACATATTCTATAGTTGTATTGATCTGTAACTTGAGGGTTCATTGTACCAATTTTTTAAGTCAACATATTGGACTGAGTAATAAAGAGATTGCATTACAGGATTCATGTGTTGGGCCACTTCAGTGAAGTATTTTCTTTTTGTCAAATTGTTATTTTCTTATGTGTTTCACAAAATTGCATGTTATCTAAATTGAATGAAATAACTAGAAATTTATTACAGAATTTGTTTAAGTACACTCCGTCTTGAACATTTAATCATTTTAATGTTTTCTTCTGATATCCACAATAGGGAATCCTTCACTTCTCCCTAGTTTCGATTAAACCCTACCATTTCCTTCATTATCTAGTTTGAGGAACCCTTAATTGCTCCTTGACCTTGATTGAAAACCACTTCACCATACAGCCTAGAAGATCTAAATTTACTCAACTACCTTGCCCTGTAAACACTATCTTTAGAACTTGATCCAGTCCTGTTTTCTTGACACTTGAGCCCATAGCCCAATGGTACAAGACATCCATCTATCCATCTAAGTCAGTGATTCCACCACTAAATCAAAATCAAAACCCAATCAAAGCATAAATAACTAGCCTAAAATCAATTAACTAAACAAAGTTAAATCATAAAGAGAGAGCCCTCTCTGAGCATTAGGAAGGCTAGATCCTAATCTCGAAAGCCTCTATCATTTCTTTCATAACAAATCTAGGGAGATTTTAGAGTGATAACAATTACTTTCTTCACCTCTGTAGATATTAACACCTCATGATTCATCCATGATGCTAAAGACATCAATTGAAAATCCCTTATTTTTGAATTTGGGTCCCACAGATTCAGATTTGTCAAGGCGAAGTTGTGTGGATAAAATTCAGACATTTTAACTCTATCCTCCAAGGTGCTTTGATCACAGAGATCAATGAATTGTCTATAATCTTGGAAGGCCATAGTGCCTCTCTGTGCTAAAGTCTTAATTTCGAACTATAGCCAATATTCCTCAAGACACAATGCATAGGACTTTGCTAGCATCCTGCACTGGATTTCTCTAAGGATAAACTGGCCATGGATGCCTATTGACTTTCTCTCTCTTGTAAATCTCCCCTTAGCCATGAATTATTTGCTTCCAACTAAGCTTTCTTCATTTCCTCTCTATCCCTTATACTACTTAGTTCTCTTCCCATCTCCTTTACTTTCTCCTCCATGTGGCTTATGTCCTCCACTCCTTTAGATTTGGAAATTTTCATCCACCTATGTGTTCTTGCCCTTTCTTTTTCAAGATCAAAGAATAAGGGGATGGAAAATTTCTATGGAATCACCCTACCCCCTTCAATGAACCTGTATTAAGATTCAAGGTTGGGTTGACGACTAGGTTCCCTCAGCTTTGGCTCTTCCTTCTTTGTTTCTTGTTGAATGATCCCTTCTTGATCCATTTTCTGAGTTTCCTGTAGGTTTAGCAGAGTTTCCTGTAGGACGGCCTTTGCTTCCTGTAGGTCTTTCTATGTCTCCTGTAGGGGATCTTTTCCTTTGGATGAGATAGACCTGGTGACATGCCTCCTAACATAAGTGATGGGAGATTTGGGAGAGGCTTGTCCTAATGATCATTTTCCTTGATTTTTCACAAGAGGAGCTATATTTTCTTATTTCTTTGGTGAGTCTTCAATGAAAATAGAAACTTTGGTGGGTGTTTGAGGTTTTCCTTGCCTGATCCTTGTACTTTTTCTTCTCCTAAAGTAGAATGGGGTTTGTCCCTGTCTCTTCCCTTTTTGCTTGATAGGGGTACTTAGGGCAGCGAGGGAAGTTGTTGCCTCTTTCTCAGTGGGTTTTGGAGATACCTTTGGTGATTCCTCCCCTTCTTTTCCTTTAATTATAGACCTTTGTTCTTCCTTTCCTTTTGTTTCCTCTTTTCCATTCTCCTTCTCATCCTTTTCTTTCTCTTCTTCTTCTCCCTCCAGTTCCTCACTCTGTTCATTAGTTTCTTCTTTTGCAACTTCTTCTATCTCTTTATCACTTTCCTCCTCATTTTATTCCTCTTCTTATTCTTCTTCCTCCTTTGTTTCCTCTTCATCCCTCTCACTAACAGTGGGGATTTTTTCATATTCTAGAGTTTTTATTTCCCTCTCTGTCTGCATGTCTGTGAAAGTTGTCCATGTAATAGGGAGTCTTAGGTTTTGGAGGGCATCTTCTAGGATAAGTTTTATTAACCCATGATGGGCTAGCTATTGATGTTTTCTTTCCTGCACCTTGATGCTCATATATATCAATGATTAAAGAAGAAATTAGGGTATGCTTAGTCTGTTTTGAGGAGGTGTGTTTTCTTCAAACCCCGGTTCTTGGAGAATCCTGAAATGGTATCCATATACCACACTATATCTTCCTTTACATGATATATACTTAATGAGGTGGTAGCTAATTTCATTCCAAGGGTATGGCAGGATTTATCTTCTGACCCCATTTTTGTCTTCCATTACCTCCTCTCCTTCCAAAAAGAATTTATTCTTTGAAATTTGGTTGTTACCCTTATCTTCCTTTCTCCAAGGCAACCCTAAAGGAAGTGTGGTGATTCTACCTAACTTGAGGGGTGATTTCTACAGAGAGGTGTTTCACCACAGTAGTGGCATGAGTCCTAGTTAGTGGTATGAGTGAGAAAGAAAATTCTCTGGCCATCTCATCATCATATCCCCTCATTTTTTCCAAGAAACCCATCCAATTTTGTCTTGTGAAGATCTCTACTATAGGAGGGTGCTGATGAATTCTCACTGTGATGGTTTGTTCCCTCTTGTTAAATCCCCCTGTCATTTTCCTCTGATGATTGTGGAATCTTTTAGGTGTCTAATTCCAAATTATAATGGGTGAGAGATTTTAAATGACAATTCTGTATACAATTTCCCTTGATTACAATCTCCTTAACAAAATATTAGGTTTTTCTATATATTTTTTAACTTGGAAAGTGTGGGAAGGTATATCTCCTACCTCTTGGTTACTGCCCGATGAAGCCAACCTTTGATTTTCTTCTCAAAATAACCACTACCATTCTTGTAGATGAATTCTCTGTATCCTCTAGGTTCTCCTGTAGGTTTTCCTGTAGGATCCTATAGGTGCTCCTGTGTTGAAAACGACTCACTGTCTTTCCTGTAGACACTGCTTCAAGAGTCAAGAGAAACCTTTCTTCGATGTATCCTCAGGATTGTGAATGGATCCTATGCATGTGAAGCAGTGATTTATTTCCTCATATGGGTGATTGTGTGGGATGGTGTGCTGGCGACCAAAGTAAAAGAACTCACTTTTCGACCATTGGTCCCACTACCACTTCATCATTCCTCCTTTCCTCGTAATCATCTCCCACTTCGGTCATCCGTAACTTAACCACTTTTGGCCTCATCTCCTCTTTCTCCTGATTTGACTACTGCCATGCGTGTAGTGAACTAAATGTATTCTCCTCGTTGACTAGCTGAAGGTGGCCAAGTTAACTGGCCACCTTTGCTTATAAAACCAAGTCTTTCACAAATCTACATTTTTTATCATATTATGCTAACAAGAGAGTTTAAGCGAGATGACATACCTATGATAAGATGCCTTGATGCTGCTTATTAAAGAGTGATGCCCTTGCTGTGTATTTGCTGCATGTGTGTGTGTGTGTGTGTTTTTTTATTGCCCCCCTTTGATGTTTTTTCTTTGATGTGTAGGTACTGGATGGTGATGCTGATGATCCTGCTGCTGCTACTAAGCCCTGGAGGAGCTTCCTTGTCATTGGGATCTCCATGCTGAATATGACAGCAACCTGTGAAATTTTGTTTTGTGGGATAGGCGGCTACTTGATTTCCTACAAGAAATCTATAGGATGTCTTGTAGCTTCCTCTCCCCTAAATTTTTATTCATTCCTTCACTTCTAGAGAATGAAGGTTGTTGTCATTGGTAGAGAAGGGGCATAGTGATTGGTAGGTGAGAGGTATAGCCTTCAGGTGTTGTCCCCTTGTCCTATGTTCTTATCCTCTTTTATTTGTTTTTTTTCCTGGAAACTGTAATCTTTTTAATGCAACTGTAATCATGGTGGTGAGAGGCATGGTGATACAGTGGTGAAGTAAACATTTTATTATTTTGACGCAAGCAGGTCATCCCCTTGCTCTAGGGTCACTTTTTCTTGGGATTCCCAAGCCACTGAAATTCCTACAAGTTCATCCTGTAGGATTTTAGGGAATCTGTATGTTTACAAGGAATCTTGTAGAAAACACACAACCTTTGCAAGCTAAGCTAGATGAGTTCACAAATGTAGGGAATGATGGGATGATGAATGTTACACTGAATTTTGTCACCTTGACTATCTGCAGTTTATGTGGCCTCATCAATAGCCACATTGTCCTCTTTGTCAAGCCCCATACCTCTGCTCTTCATGTCAAAACTTCAAGAGAGAGAAAGTCAATTGAAAACATGTTTATCTCTAGGTACGCAGGTTCTCTCTACCTTGCCTGCGTGTACGCACTCCAAATACATTAGACCTGCGTAGTAATACGCTCTGTATACTAAAGCTAGGGTGCGTACCCTTGTAAAGGTCAAAAGGCGCAAGTTTCATCTTTAAAAAGTTACTTGTGGTCACTTCTAGAGCCTTCTAGAAGAGTTCTTGACATGTATTGAGCGCCTC
>APFE030100126.1:742-25620 GCA_000404065.3 Pinus taeda
ACTGGTGAGACGCGGAAGATAGGGGTTCGAGTGAGGAACCTTTATCAGTTGCATGTAGATGGATGCGCAGCAATGGCAGGCAAGGCAGAAGGATTGGTGAGCCGGGATGATGGCGAGTTGTGGCACTGGAGATTGGGTCACCTTCACCATGGAGCCTTGAAGATACTGCAGCAGATCACTACAGGGCTTCCTAAAGGCACACTTGCGCAGTCAGATCAGTGCAAGGGGTGTACTTTGGGGAAGTTTGTGAAAGCCACCTTTCACGAGAAGGATAGTCGCGCCACGACGATCCTTGAGAGAATTCACACAGACGTGTGTGGACCTTTCTCAGTTGCTTCGACAACAAAACACAGGTATTATGTGATTTTTGTTGATGATTCTCTCGTAAGTGCTGGATCTTCTTCATGCAGAAGAAGAGCGAGACATATTCAAAGTTCTGTGAATTCAAAGCACTGGTCGAGAAGGAGTCGGGGAAGAAGGTGAAGGCTCTTAGGAGCGATAATGGTGGTGAATACATATCGGACGAGTTCAAGGATTTCTGCAAGGCAGAAGGGATTCGTAGAGAGCTCATAGCTCTCCATAACCCACAGCAGAACGGGGTAGCTGAGCGGAAGAACAGAACGATTATGGGTGTTGCACGGGCAATTTGCATGATCAGGGCCTAACCCTTCACTTGTGGGCAGAAGCATGCAATACAGCAGTTTATGTGCAGAACCGTTGTCCTCATAGGATACTTGGCATGAGTACACCTGAGGAGACTTATTCTGGTAAGAAGCCTGATCTTTCTCATCTGAGGATTTTTGGTGCTAACATTTACATGCATGTGACGAAGGATGCCAGAAAGAAGTTGGAGCCGACTACAGAGGTTGGGATATTTGTGGGGTACACTGATACGGCCCACAACTATCGTGTGTATTTGCCAGACAGTGGTAAAACTGTTGTGCGACGGGATATAAAATTTCAGGAGGAGAAAGCCATGAAGTGTTCGCTTGAGAGGGAGCTACACTTGCATGCAGATGAGGAGCTATTAGTTCCTAAGGATGAGCCTTAGGATGTGGATCAGCCACAGGACGAGGTTCATGGAGTGGAAGAGACCACTCATGCAGCGCCAACCGTCAGAGGGCGAAAGCGCTTGACAGAAGCTGAGCGACTGGCTCAAGATGCAGAGAAAGTTGTAGGACCACCTACAGCCCAACGCAGGCAGAGACAGTCACCTGATCGGTACACTGGATATATGGCTCTTATGAGCAAGTGTGTTGTGACTAAGCCATCCTCTTTCGAGGAAGCTGTGGAGGATCCCGCATGGGTAGACGCCATGGTGGAAGAGTATGATTCTATTGTCAGAAACAGTGCATGGGAGATTGTTCCAAGACCGGAGGGGAAATCAATGGTAGGTTTGAGATGGATCTACAAAGAGGTGCAGATGGGGTGGCACATTCATCAGATGGATGTGAAGACTGCGTTCCTTCCTGGAGGTTGGAGGAAGGAGGATGCTACTTCAGTGGAGGTAGTGGATGCCACTGCTTATCAACAGTTGGTGGAGTCGCATGTGTGCAGGCTCAAGAGAGGCACATCGGGATATGGATTGGATGAGGTGAAGCTATGTGGCTTCATGGATGCAGATTGGGCAGGGAGCTTAAGAGGCCGAGTATATGGCAGCAAGGGCATCAGGTACCATCATATCAGAGATTGTGTGCAGCGGAGGATCATGTTACTTTCGTACATTCCAACGGAGGATCAGGATGCTGATATTCTGACGAAGGCTCTCACCAGGAGCAAATTCGAGTACCACCGAGGCAGGATAGGGGTTGATGATAATCCATATCTTGTCGAGAGGGAGTGTTGAGATTGCAACAAGATGATGGAGCTTAGTGAAAAGAGTCGCCTTCACTAAGTGGGCCCGCAGGCTATTTTTGGCGCAAGTCTATTTTTAGACTGTGTCTATTTTTAGACATATGGATCATGTCTATGGATTGCAGGTTGCTGTTTATGGATGATTGATCAAGTTGGAAAAACTAGATGGACTTCTATTTTTGATGAAAGTGTGAGTGATCACAGTGTGAGTGATAAAGTCTATTTTTAGACTGGCTGTCAAAAATAGAAAAGTCAAATATTATTATCTCACAATAATATTTGGACTATAAACTTTGTCTTATTCTCTTGGAGCACTTCAGTTCGAGCTACGGATGTGGCACATGCAATTGCATGAAGGAAATACGTGGTTATTATGGGTTAGTTGAATATTTGCATGCATGACTTCAATTAGAACTCAAGTGAGTTGAGTTTAGTGGACTGGAGGTGCAGTTGATGGAGTTGTGTTCAGTTTAGCTTTGTTAAACTGGTTGTATTTAGTCTAACTGGCGAATAGAATAGAGATGATTTGGGTGAATTAGTTATTAATTAATTCACAAGTTATTAACTCATAATACAACTAATGAATACATCAGTTAACTCAGTTGCATGTCAGTGCATGTTCAGTTCAGCAGGGACAGGTGTTAGAGAATCAGATTGCTATCAGTTGTGACTATAGTTGTGCACCAGATCGTGCACAGTCAAGGGATTGAGTATGCCAATGAGTTTACCCATGTTGTAGCTTGTGCTCACGTGATTTAGCCAAGGAAATACGTGGTTGCCTTGGAATTATCATCAGTTCTTGAGCAGGCATTGAGCAGCGGAGGCAGGCAAGTAGCGGAAGAGATTTGAGCCAAAGATTGATTCAGATCTGAGCTGTATTGTGTGTAACAGGTGGAGCTGGTACTGGATTGCCTGTGATAAGCATTGTACTTTGTAATGTTACATGACTCAATCATTAATATACAGATAGTTGGGGTTTTTAGCGAGATGCTTTCCCCGGGATACATACTGTGTTAATGTGTGAATGCTCTTGATGTTTTTATTGTTATTGATGCTGCTATATTGATGATCAACGTAGAGGAGCTTATGTATTGTGTATGTTTTCCACAATAGTACATGATCAGGATAATCTCTGTTGAATATGTGTTAAATTATTCAAAATTTCTACAGAAAAGGGGAGTTGACCATAAACTGCTTCATATGGAGTCATCTCGCTGGTGGCATGATAGCTAGTATTATACCACCATTTGGCTAGAGGTAACCATTCTACCTATAGATGTTTCTTTTCTCAAGTGAAACACCTGAGGTAGGTCTCCAGACATTTGTTAACGCTTCACTTTGTCCATCAGTTTAGGGATGATAGGAAGTACTAAGTTGGAGTTGGTTTCCTTGTAGCTTGAAAATTTCTTGCCAAAAGTTACTAGTGAAGATCGGGTCGTGATCAGACACAATGGAAGTGGGCATGCCATGTAATTTGAAGATCTGGTCCATGAAAGATTGAGCCACCAAAGTGGGTGTAAAAGGGTGGGGTAGGGCGCAAAAATGAGCATACTTAGAAAGTCTGTGCACAACCACCATGATGATTGACTTGTTTCCTAACTTTGAAATACCAATAATGAAATCCATAGAAACATCCGTCTAGATTGAGGCAAGTATGGAGAATGGTTGTAAAGTGCCTGAGGACTTGACTATTTCTCCTTTGTGGCGCTGACACACATCACATTCTGCTACAAAAGTAAGAATTTCCTTTTTCATGTCTGTCCAAAAGAAGGAGCGACGAGTGTGAGCATAAGTCTTCTGAAAGCCTGAATGGCCTACAGTGGGAGATGAGTGAAACTCTACCAAAATGCACCTTTTGAGGGTGGATGTCGATGATATCACTACTTTTTCCTTGTAGTGAAGAATCTCATCCTTCTAAGAGTAGCCCCCTGTGGAATTTGGAATTTCTTGCAAGTTATGAATGAGTTGGGAGAGTGAAGGATGTGAAAACCATTCCTTGTGAGCTTCTTCAATCCACTCTACAATGGGAAGAGAGATTGCTAGCAGGGTTTTGTCCTCCTCAAATTGGCGTGATAAAGCATCCAATATGACATTTTTGCGCCCTTTCTTGTAAATTATCTCATAATCATATCCCAAAATTTTGGCTAGCCATTTATTTTTTTGTGGCAAGGATAGGTGTTGCTCCAAAAAATATTTAAGGCTTTGATGGTCTGTGCGGATTTGGAACCGCTACTTGAATAAGTATGGTCTCCAGGTATCCATTGCATGTAATATGGCCATCATCTCCTTTTCATAGGTAGATTGTCCCAGATGTTTCCCACTTAGTTGTTGACTAGTGAAGGCCAAGGGTCGACCTTCCTGCATTAAGATAGCTCCAATACCCGACCTAAATCATCACATTCAATCACAAAATATTTGGTGAAGTCGGGTAGTGCCAATACGGGAGTGGAACACATGGCATGTTTGAGAGATATAAATGCTAGTTGTGCTTTATCATTCCAGAGGAATGAAATTTTCTTGAGAAGGTGAGTGAGGGGTCTAGCAATGTGACCATAATTGCGGAAAGATATGCGATAGTAGCCTATGAGACCCAAGAATCCTCTCAAAATCTTCAAGGTCTTTGGTTGGGGCCAATCCTGCATTGCCTGGATCTTTTTGGGATCCACTCTAACACCTTCAAACCCCACAATGTGGCAAAAATACTCGACTTCTTTCATGCCAAAAGATCACTTAGACAATTTGACAAATAATTTATGCTTCCCGAGTAGTTGTAATAGCATGTCTACATGCTGAAGATGCTTTTCCCAAGTGAGGCAGTAGATAAGAATGTCATCAAAGAAAACAAGGAAAAATTTTCTGAGATATGGTTTGAGCAGGTGATTCATGAGGCTCTGCAAAGTGGATGGGGCATTACAGAGACCAAATGGCATGACTAGGAATTAATAATGGCCTTCATGAGTTTGTAAAGTAGTCTTCGGAATGTCCACTTCGTTCATGCAAATTTGGTGATAGCTCGAGCGAAGGTCTAGCTTAGTAAAGAATTGAGCCCCATTCAGTTCATCTAGCAAATCATCAACAATCAGGATGGAGAATTTATGTTTGACCGTCAGCTTGTTGAGGGCCCTGAAGTCTAGACACATATGCCATTCCCCATCTTTCTTGAGCACCATGACCACAGGTGATGAATAAGGACTAATGCTAGGACGAATGACATTGACTTCCATGAGTTCCTTGATGATTTTCTCAATTTCATTCTTTTGGGTGAAAGGGTATCTATATGCGCACATATTTAGTGGTTGTGCCCCTGGGACCAAAGTAATGTTATGATCATGTTCCCCTCTCGATGGTGGAAGCTCGTGAGGTTTGTCAAAGACCTGCAGTTGGTTGTTTAAGACCTGTTGCATCTCAGGATGAATATGGAGAGTAGGGGGCTCGAAGGCCTGAATGGCATTAAATTGGGTGATAACTCCATGCTAGCCCTTTTTTAACAAATTTTCCATCTCATGTGAGTTGATGATAGAAGGAGTACCTAATTGGAGTCCGTGAAGGGTATGCGTGTGGTCATTCTACTTAAAGCTCATATATAACTCCTGTAAATCCATTGTGATTGGGTCGAGTGTGCAGATCCATTTAGCACCCAAGATAATGTCACACCCACCCATGTTGATGGAAAACATGTGGGTCTTTAGGTGGTAATCTCCCATTAGAAGTTTGATATTTTCACAGCGGCCGTCACATTTCATTGTCCCCCCATCAGCGATCTGTACCTGGAAATTAGAGACTGCTCTAACAAAACAATGCATAGCTTCTACAACTCTCTGATGGATAAATTTATGCATGCTACCACTATCAATCAAGACTACTATAGGGCAATGTTTAATAAAACCTATGATTTTGAGAGTTTGGGGAGAAGAAATGCATGACAAAGCATGGAGCGAGATAATTGGTTCTTCTAGTGTAGCTGGGAACTCATTGTCCTGTTGGTTGTCCTCATCTTCCTCCTCTGTTCCCTCAAAGGATAGGGCTTCCTCAAATGAACTACGATTAGTAGCATCAATTTGAAATAATTTGGGTTCCTTGCATTTATTCCCCTAGGATTATTTTTCATCATAGTAGTAATGCAATCCTTGCTTTCTTCTTTCTGTGATTTCTGTTGGTGACACCTTTTGAACCTTAAGTGTTTGGGTAGTGCCCGGAGCCTAGGTAGGGCATCTCTTGACTATGAAATTTGGATGAGGTGACTGGGCCGCTAACACATGTTCCACTTCACAAGCCGTTGTGAAATCTTCCATCCATGTGGGTTGGTGGTGCATCTAGACGTGAGCTTGGATGGCGTCTTTGAGACCATTGATAAAAAATTCCAAGTAGAATTCATCTGCCATACCTCCTGTGCAGAAGGCTAATTTCTCAAAGGTTGTAATATAGTCATGTACTGTGCATGTCTATCTGAGCTTAGTAAGATGACCCAAAAAATTAGATTCACATTCAAAAGCATTCACAAAGGGATTTTGAGAACACCTGCCAAGTAATTGCCCTTGCATAGCATTTTTTATTCCACTACCACCATTTCCATCTTTCTTGGTCCAAGTAAAGGCCTCGCAAATGTAGCTTAGTCTCATAATCTCTTATGTGATTTAGCATGAAATATTGGTCCATTTGTGATAGCCATATTGCCAGATTAGAGCCATAAAATTTGTACATGTCCAGCTTGGGTGGTCGAGGGTGGGAATGTTGTTGGTTTCCATGGAAGTGAAGAGAATGACTAGATTCTCTTTCATGGTCTTCATTAAAAGCATATGCCTCTGATTGTGCCGTCGACTTTCCCTTTGTGACTATGTTGTTCAATGTCTGGATCTGCCTCACTAATTCCTCCAACTTTTTTTCAAGGGATTCCATCTTCTCATTGGCCATAGTTTGAGCTCTGGTTTCTACCATACACAGATCTGGTTGTCACTGTGAAAAAATTTGGGACTACCCAAAAATTGAAGCTAACAAGTGAATGGTACTACCTCGCTTAGCCCGTCGTCCTGATTCTTATGGGCTAAGTCTCTTATAAGCGTCTTGGGAGGGCCTCAGACTTTTTTTTTTTCTTTTTTTTTTTTTCTATTACTCTGAAAGAAGTTTTACTCCCTGCTTATCCATACTATAGTAGCCAATTCCCAACAAATTTAATCTTGCCCAATGTCTTACGAAAATCACCCCAAGGTATAGGAGCCACAAGCCTCCCTGCACTAATGGTTAGATTTGTCTACGAAACCCTCAACTACAGAGTGTGAGTAGGAATGTGGTAGTGACCGAACCCCCACTACTAGATCTGAATGGTATTCTAGTGGATTTGATTGTTGCGGTAGCGCAGAACCCAATCTACTAGATCTGATCTAGCAAAGAAGATGATGGGCGATCTTCAGAGAGATAAGGGAATTATGGTCTCAAGGAGTGTCAGGTGCTATATATTGCAATATACATAAGGGTCCAACAGTAGTACTCAACCCAATCTTTCAGGACACTAACTAAGGAGGATCAACCGTACCCTTATCCATACTACCCAACTACCCTATCGTACGTGCGAGTAATCTCCCCGAGTGTTGGTCTCGGTGTACTATAGCAGCAAGATAGTCGATGGTTTATCTGCAGCGAGGTTTTAGGTGAGAATAGGGGCAGCCATGGAACCCACCATTCAATCCCTCTACAACAGTCATAACCTCAGCACCAGTTTGGGTGAGATTTCCAAGCCTACCCTTGCATCTCTGGAATATCTCCTCGCTAAAATCCATCAGAAATGCAATTGGAAAATTTTACTATAGGTGCCTAGAAACAGAGGAATATGTCAGAACCACCTATACACATCTGTGTGGAAATGGACTTCAGTGCCGGATTCCCAGCTGAAATAAACCTAACAAGTAAAGACTATGTGTGGAACCAAAAACTCAACAATGAAAGTGTCCTCTTCAGATGTCGATCTTGCTTTGAGACAGACCATCTAGCCAAAAATTGCCCAAAAGCCTTAAAGAAAAATTTTGCTAGAAAAAACCACCAAAGATCTACATGGTGGGAAGGAGCACAAAAAGAACACTACACTGTCATCAAAGAAGAATACTCTAGAGAAAACTCTGAATCACAAGAAATCAGGCAAGAAAGAAACAACTCTCAAGACAAGCAAGGAGAAAGCCCCGCCCAACAAATCAACAGTTATGAGGATTCGAATACCGCACAAAATAAATCTTCATTTAATAGCAAAGCAGATCTCCTAGACCAAAATTCTTCTCCAACTATCTTCAAAAGAATGAACACAATAGATCACGAAGCTAAGACACCAATTTCCAAAGAACCCGAAGAGATAAAGGAGATGCAAGATAAAGGAAGTTGGAAGACTGTAGAGAAAAAAAATAAATCTACAACACCAATCTCGCCAAGAAAGATGAGGAGCCAGATAATTAAAAATTAAGAAAATTATAGGTCCGATAGACCAATTTGGTCTCAGTGGACATTAACCACCACCATCATCATCATCATCATCACCAATATACCTAGAGGGTACCTGGAAGACAGTCGATGCATGGTTCTGTCTAATGCACTACTACTCGAAGGGGTACCCATAGGGGTTACAAGGGAGTCCAACAACCATGACCACCTCTTTTATTTCCTATGTGCATGCCTCCCCAAATTCGTAGGTTTTTACGCTCAATGACAGATCCCATGGTTTAAAGACACTAAAACATGTCTCTAGCCAAAAAAAAAAAATTGCTACAAATGGAGATACCATCGGCCCTGGAAAGTGCTCTGATACCACTTGTTATGCTCGACCTACAAGAAGATGCCAAGATACCAAATATTAGAAGAAATACAACCCAAAACACAAAACGAAATGAGAAATAACAATAAAAATATTGTTATTCAGAGATGAAAGAAATGTTCACTTGCCTCTTCGAGGGGGCAACCTCCAATAGAGAAGTGCTCAATTACAGAATAAGACACGACACTTCTCAATGGGTACTCTCTATCCTTTATATAGGATTCATACATGTGCATACCATGGGTCAGTACCATGGTTCTATTAATACCATCTCTCTAATACCATGGCCCATTTGCAACTAACTGTGGTCCCTTTCTTTAAATGTGGGTCAGCCACTTACAATTATTAATATGGGCTTTATTGACTCTTTAACTAATTATAACTATGACTCAACCCTATTACATAAATAACGGGGTTAGGGTTGGACCCTAACAATAGGTCTCAGAGTGAGATTTGTAGAGAATTCGCAGAATTTCTACACACGGGATGGGGATATCCTCATCATTAGATGGAAGAGTTTATGATAGGTTGTGCCCTTCTGGACTCAACAAATAGCATGTAATGGACCAAGCATTGCTGATAGAAGGTTCACGACGATTCTCCTCTCCTTCACTTATCATGAACTTTCATGTAGTGCCATGCTCAGCTAGCACAAGGCCTAACTATGACGCTATAGTGCTATGCATGGAGGTCGGATGACAATATGTCTATCTTGGGGAACAAAGAATTGAATATGGTGCCTAATGAAGGAATTGTGTTGTTGACCCTCGATTTCATAAAATGTGAAGTATCGTATTTGCACGAAGGTCCTATCCCTATGGAACCCCTGGAAATGGTTGAGGTAGCAGATGCCATGTAGGTTGGGAAAGGATACGTGGATGCCATGTGGAAAGTAAATTTGGCCCTATTGGATCATTAAAAGGTCAATTTTAAAGTGACATGTGGCATCATCAGAGTATGCCATGTGGTAGAGTGATATCACTCAGATGTCAACATGATGTCACCAAAGAGCAGGGAGGCTGATGACGTCAATAGATCAATGATGTGGCAGGTGGCACATGGTGCCACATGGCCCAGATGTGATATGTGGTGCTAGCATGGAGTTGATGAGACCTAAGGCCACATCACCGCAGATTGTAGACCCTCGACAATGATTTCCAGTGTTAGTTGTGGTGGGTCATAGAGTTAATAGAGCCAATTATAGATAGAAGTCGTAGACTAAGAAATATTCTCAGAAATTAATGCAGAAATTTCTATTGTACTTTCACTAAGGTTTTAAAAAGGGTTGTTCCAAAGGAATGGTGCTATCTTGCTATGATGTGACAGGGACCATGTGGGATTTTGTGATGTAGCAGAGCCATGTATGGGACTTGATAAGGCCACATGGTGGGGCATGTCAAGGTGGTGGGGTTAAAAGGGACTCAAGTTTCAATGAGAATAAATTTCAATCCGAGATTAGAATTGAGATAATTTCTATATTTCTAGAGAGCTCTTGACAAGCCCAATGGTTTGGTGGTGTTTGTTTTAATTTTTGAGGAGGTTGGAAAAAAATGATTTTTGTGACCCCATCTTCATAATAGGCCTTAGGGATCGGGTAAACTTTAAGGTAAAATCCTCCATTGCCTAAGAATAACCCAAGGGGGTGGTAGGGAGTGTTACATTAAATGTCCCTGGGTGATGGTTTATTACATCAGAAGCTGGTGTAACAAATCATGAATACACAAAAAAAAAGACAAATTTCGAAAAAAAAAATCAAAATTATATATTTAAATAAATGAAAAAAAAAAATAAAATGTAAATATAAAATAGATAATTTAACTACCTTTATGGGTGGTTCGTGCAACATTAATGAGTCCCTAGGTTGATAAGATGGAAGCTCCTCGTATCCACCCCCCCCCCCCCTTCCGTTGCACACCACCGAGCAAGTGAAACTTAGTGGAGCCTTGCCTTCCAATGAATGTGGCAAAGACTCCTAGGAAAGTATTAGTTATGATGTAAACAATGTCATTTGGAACCTTTGTGATGTTATTCCTCCTTAGAAACCTATTTTCTCTGCTATTATTCCTCTAACGCACCCTCATTGTGTTCCCAACGATGGCCATGTACTTTGGCCATAGCACAACAACTTGGGTGGGGGGATTTGATCCTTCTCTATTGGATTTTCATTCGTCTTTAATGGATTTCTTAAAAGGTGAGGGATCCATATAGTCTTAGATATAAGTACAACCCTCCTAGCATGATTTTTTGGCCACTTTCTTCCATCAATATATTTTCCATCTCTTGACCCCACATCAACTGAGCATTAGTTGTGACTTGCTCCCCCTGTTGTTATGATGCATCAACAAACATGCAGTTATATAGGAGGAAGGGTACATGGAACTATGGGCAACTCTAGAGCAAGGTTTCATGTCGATTCCTCAAAGTGTGGTTTTCAAAAGCACACCCCTCTCGACATTCAGGAATAAATTTGGTTAGTAGAGGAGGAAATTTTTCAGGAAAGGTAGGAAACCATGTATTTAGATGTCATGGTGGGAGTCCTCCATGGGTACTAGTTACAATATATTGTCATGGGCAATGTTAGCCTTGCTAGAAAAAGGCCCACAAATGGATCCATAATAGGTTCTTGAAGTCTCCAAATTTTCTTAGAAACATGCCAATGGATCAATTAATGCCCTTGACATTTTCAATTTTGGCTCAAATATCATCTGATGATCAAAATCGGAACAAGAGGAAAGCCCTTGGAAGGGCATAAATGCACTATCAGGAGGCTCAAAACACTCTAAAAGCATGAAAAAAGCATTACACAGGCTTAAATTGGGCATTGCACAGCTACCGTTAGATCTGGACGATTAACAGCCAGGTGGGGAGCTATGTTAATTATATAATATATATATATATATTATATATATATTATATATATATATATATATATATATATATATAATATAATACTCATATATATATATATATATAAGGCCTGGGGAATGAGCGATCAGTGATTGCAATCGGATTGCATCGTTGCATCGCATCGACATACTACCATGGGGCGAGACCTCTGCACATACATACAGGCGACATGAAGAGCCGGACGTGACAACATTATAGCTGGGAATGTATATATTTTGAGATTCGCGGAGGGCTGTTTTCAATGGTTTTTGGTGTATTTTCGTTGTATAAATGAAATACAGAAGGGAAGTTGGTTTTGCGATATGCGATGAGACCCGAACCTAAAAGGGTCTGGGAAGGAAAATATATAATATTTGAGATTCGCGCCAAAGCTATTTTGCATATATTTTTGTGTTTTTAACACATTTCAAAAATATAAAAGGAAGACTGTGGATAGGGCCAAATGTGATGTGCAACAACGACAAGGGCAGGCCCAATGGGTTTCAAAAATAATATATATTATATATATATATATATATATAGATAGATAGGTCTGCCTAAGGCCAATTTCACATGTTTTCAGTGTTTTATGCACATTTCCCAATACAAGGAAAATACACAGGGCAGGCTTCTTTACGACATGTGATAGCAACAAGGATGGACCTGAGAGGATATAAAACATCTTTGAAAACTTTTTGAAGTCTGAAAAGGATAGGGAATGGTAGGATTTTGCAGTATGGCTGTGCTTTCTGTTGATAACAGAAACAGACACAGTTTGCAGTTGAAAGAGAAAACAAAGGCACACAGAACCTTTCCACCACCCAACAAAGACCGGGAGATAGGGACAAAGGCTAGAAAGCATAATAAACAACGCGTCACATCCATACAACAAACGGAATGATCGTGGAGCTCTTTTGCATAGGAGAACTCCCAGACAACACAATAAGCAACCAAAATATCTTAACACTGTTCCTCTAACAAAAGGAGGAAAAATCGCCAAGTCGTGCTTTCCTAGAGGGCATCAAAGTAGCTAAGCAATGCATATCAGGTAGATTAAGACTCGGAGCCTTCTATAGAGCTCAGGAACATTGTAAACAAGCTATAAATAGCTGTTAGTGAAATATAATAGGGGTTCAACTTCTAAAGATTATTGCTCCTCTTTTCTTTCAAGATCCTCATCTTCATTCTAGAAATACAAGCTTCTTTTGCCATATATGTTCAACACCCATTCTCTTTGTTCTTCTATGCTTGCACTTGAACAATTTGTTCATGTTTCCTTTATGTTTAAGACCAGATAACTGTCATCTTATCTTTGCTTTAATAACTTAGATTTGCAAGCTTCTTTGCGACCTGTAGCTAGCCATTTATATGTGTTATTATATATGCATCTGCCAGTATAGTCAGCAAGCTCATTTTCTACCTGTATCAAGTCATTCATAATTGTTCATGTATGCAATCTATTGGTACTGTCAATATTCTCCATCTATCCATTAAATCTACAAACTATTCAGCATTAGTGGTCTAAAGCCTTGTGTTGTTGAGGGTGTTTAAGCATGTCTTGAGTGAGAATAGAGTTGAAATGGTTATCTGTCTTGATCGAAACCATCATCCATTCCAATAGTTCTGAGAAAAAAATTGAAGATTATATGTTACTAGGCATCTCTGAGCTGCAACCTAGGAGAGTTTCTTGGAGTGATAACATAATTGGCGTTGTTGCTGGGGAGAGGAAACTGAAGCTCAGCTTCCTTGAGAAACGGCATAGATCTAGCTTTGATGATAAATAATTTCTGGGTACTTTTTGGTTGTAATCATCTATCTAGTGACTCTACTAGAGGTTGAACCTTTTGGAAACTCCACTTCATAGTTCTTGCTCAGTTTGTGAGGCATACTCGGAGAAATCCTTAAAAGCTACAAGCTAACCCAATGCCTGACCCTGAAAAAATCATCAAAGAGAGAAAGGTATTGCAGAAAGGAACATCAGTTTCAGGTAAACCTAAAAAATCTTCTATATCTCTGCAAGAAATGCTTGTAATAGAACAAATACATGTTGAGAGTATAGCATCTAATACTAGCAGTGAAGAAAAACTCTCAGAGATTCATAAAGCTCCTTATTCTTTAGGTTATCCTTTTGCTTTAAGCCCTAAGGAAACCTCACCTCCTATCCATCAGACTCCTTTAGTCCTGTCAGTCACCCTTTAGCCCTCTATCATTCAGACTGCCAGTACTTTCTTAGCTACGATAGCTATGGCAGGTCCACAAGCACCTGCCAAAATGGAAAGAATCATAGTTGCTAGATATGGGCCTCTAATACTACCCACTCCTTTAAATGCCATGCCTACTGGAGAATATCATAAATATAGGCTTAAATTCACTAGGAATGAAGGTGTTACTGCTGAAGAACATCTTGAGTCATTCTATAGTTATGCTGATAATCTGGACATTAGTAAAGATGATGTGTGGATGGGAGTCTTTGTCCAAAGCCTAGATGGAGAGGCTAGAAAATGGATCAGAGAACTAACCCCAAGATCTATAGCGGATATCGAAACTTTAGATGATACATTTATAAAGCATTGGGGGGATAAAAAGGACCTCCTCTACTATGACACTAAGTTTGGAAACTTAAAGAGAGAAAATGGTGAGTTGTTGTCTGATTTTAATAAGAGGTTTAACCATATGTACAACAAGATACCAACTGAGTTAAAACCCACTAATACCTCTGCTAAACTCACCTATACCAGTGCTTTTGATTCTAACTTCTGCCTACTATTGAGGGAGAGGATATGTGCTACTTTGGCTGACATGCAAGATGCAGCATTGGAAGTGCATCACGGCTGTAGAGAAGCTCAAGGGAAATGTTGATAGAAGAAGACAGAGAGGCGAGTCTTCATGATCCTCTGATCCTAAGATAAATAAAATGGCCAAAATGATAGAGTCATTAGCCTCTGAAATATCCAAACTAAAGGTTGAGCAGCACCCGAGGAAAGGGGGAGCCCCTAATACCTTTGCTCCTAGAAATCAAAATCCAAATCCATATAGAAGAACTAATGAGTAGTTGCAGATTTTGCAAAGAAACAAAGACGCTATTGAAGACCAAAGGGTGAGGGCTCCTTTTCAAAATACAGTCATGGAAGAAGAGAAGTGTGAAGAAGAGGATGAGATCCATTGTCTGGAAGATAAAGGCAATGCCTCCTTTTTTACCTCAGCTTCCTATGAAAGGTCATTATTCAATGACCAGATTAACCAAGAATGGGATGGTGAAGCTGCTCTACAAACTGTAGATCAGCAAAGATATGATCTGAGGTCAAATATAAATAATGCTAATGAGACTCCTATTCAAATATTTTTTGTCCCTGTAGTATAGCAAGCTAATAAGCAAAAACAACGGGCAATTGATCCCATCACCCTCCAAGCTCTAGCTCATGAGGTTAAAGGTCTTGAAAAGTCTCCTTCTCCTTTCAATTTTCAATCAGAAATTCAGAAGCTAAAGATACCCATGCCTTTGACTGAACTATTGAGGAATGAGTCCTTCAAAAGATCCATCCTCGAGGCCCTTGAGCCTAAAACCATCCAAGCCTCTACTGATTGTGTGAATCTGCAAGCTGACAAGCCAACAATTATCCTTAGCCCAATGATTGAAAATTGTGAAGACAACTGCCCATCATTTTATGTCTCTCTGACTATCCATGATAAAATCCTTCACAACTACCTTTTGGACACTGGAGCCAACCATAATCTAATGCCTGAGGCAATCATGGATGAGCTGGGTCTGGACATTACCAATCCTTATCATCACTTGTTCTCTTTTGACTCTAAAAAAGTGAAATCTCTAGGATTAATCAAATACCTAGCCATCACTTTGTCTCAGTTGCCCATGAAAAGCATGATGATGGATATTGTGGTAGTAGATGTACCCCTGAAGTTTTGCATGTTAATTTCCAGAGGTTGGATCAAGAGACTAGGTGGATAATTACAAAATGCCCTGTCTTATGCTACTGACCCAATTTTCGAAGGTGAGAGCAAGAGATTATATAGAGAGGCACAATTGGCTTATATCATTAGCAATGAGATGAATCCCACTAATCATCCCATTTACGTTTTTGACACTAATTTTGGATCATGTATTCTTCATATTGAAGAATCTCAGTTGGCCTCCACGCAGCTCAAGAAACCGGTTTGCCAGATCGCAGAGGAAGAAAACCCACAGATATAGGATATGTTTTTTGATGGGGCTTGCTCTAAAGAAGCTGCAGGGGCAGGCGTAGTCCTTATGTCCCCAATGTAGGAATATATTCATTTATCATTCAAATTAACCTTTCAGGTCACAAACAACATCGCAGAGTATGAGGTTTTAATTCTGGGCTTAAGCACTGCTAAAAAAAAGGGTATCAAAGGCCTAAAAGTGTTTGGAGACGTAGATCTCATTATTTCACAAGTAGATAAAACTTTTCAAGCAAAGCATCCAAGGCTGAAGGCATACAGAGATGAGGTATGGAGGCTCAAGGATTCTTTCAATGATTTCAGCATTTCTTATATTCCATGAATAAAGAACCAACTTGTCGACTCCCTTGTTGTCTCTGCTAGCATGTTTATTCCATTGTTGCCTCCAAGATTGACATATGACATTCAAGTAAGATACAGAATATCTCTGCCTGACAATGTCAAATATTGGAGGGTTTTTGAGGACGATGAGGAAATTAATAGGTTTTTGCAAGTCGTGGAGGAATTTTTTGAAACGCGCATCGATCAGGAAAATGAAACCATGGAAGAATGCAGCTAGTCCAAGTTCAAAAGTGAAATCTGCCAAAGAAGCATCGTCCAGCTGCCCAGTAATCACATACCAAAGGGATTGGTGCCTCTAGAGAGGCTTTTCAATCATAATGATGTTCCCTATAATGCGGCCAAAACAGAGAATGAGTCTATTGTCTGTAAACATAATATAGGTAGCCCAACCCATCCAAAAAACATAAATCTGTCCACACATTTTTCCTCTGCCCAGAATTCTGAGTATTTCACCCTCAAGCAACTCAGTGAAATTTTTGCTTGGGAATATAGCGATCTTAAAACCTATGATGCAGACATCATTCAGCATAAGATCCCACTAGAAAAGAACACCATACCTTTTAAGAAAAAATTAAGACCTATCAGCCCTCTCTTATTGCCTTTGACTGAGAAAGAAATCATAAAGCTATTGGATGCCAAAATCATAGTCCCCCTAAGGTATTCAAAGTGGATAGCCAACCTTGTGGTGGTAAGAAAGAAAAACGGAGAAATTAGGCTTTGTGTCGACTTCAGAAATCTGAACAAGTGCTCTAAAAAAGATAACTATCCTCTGCCCAATATGGAACACTTGCTGCAAAGAGTTTCAAGGGCTAGAGTCATGTCTTTCTTAGATGGATTTTTAGGTTACAATCAGATAGTTGTACACCCTGAAGACTAGGAAAATACCACCTTCACTACTCCTTGGGGCACTTTCATGTACTCAAATATGCCTTTCGGGTTGATGAATGTTGGGGCTACTTTTCAGAGGGCCATGGACATAGCCTTTGTGGGAGAGAAGGAAAATTTTGTCCTTATTTATCTTGATGACATAACAGTCTTCTCTAGTAGCCAAAAAGACCATTTATAGCATTTAAAGAAGGTCTTCCTAAAGTGCAAATAGTTTGGAATCTCAGTGAACCCAAAGAAGTCACAGCTTGCTTTAGAAGAAGGAAAACTTCTGGGACATATTGTTTCTGCTGAACATGTGAAGATTGATCTAGCAAGGGTTCAAGTAATTTAGACATTGTCCATCCCAAGGTCAAAAAAGGACATCCAATCCTTCCTGGGTAAGATTAAATTTGTAAGGAGGTTCATTCCAAAATTTGCAAATCTAATAAAGAATATCACTTCCATGCTGAAGAAAGGATCAGAAATAAAATGGATAGCTACTTCAAGAATCTCTTTTGAAGCCATAAAGTAAGCTATCATGGAAGCTCCCACTCTAATTAATCCAGATTACACTAAGGGGTTTTGCATCTTCTCTTTTGCCTCTTATGACACAATTGTAGCAGTTCTGTTGCAGAAAAATGATGAAGGCATAGAGCACCCCATGGCCTTTTTCTACAAAACTCTAAGGGATGTTGAATTAAGGTATGACCTTATTGAAAAACACGTTTATGCTCTCATTAAATCGTTGAAAGCATTCAGAATTTATATTCTGCATTCCAAAGTAACTGCATATGTACCTTCAGCCTCAGTAAAAGATATCTTAACTTAGCTAGATATTGATGGAAAGAGGGAAAAATGGATTGCAAAATTCGTAGAATTTGACATAGAGGTCAAGCCCACTAAGCTTGTTAAAGGCCAAGGCTTGGCTAAGCTTATGGCTAAAGAAAATTGTAGTTTGTCAGATATAAATTGCATGGGTCTAAATTTAGATGATGAGTAAATAGATGGAACAACAGAAAACCAAAAATAGAATCAGTCTTTGGCTAAAAAGTTGGCCACATGTGAATGGTATTACAACATAGTTCAATTTTTGCAAAAGCTAGAAGTCCCTCCAGGGCTTAGTTCAAATCAAGCTTGTGCCATTAAACTCAGATCAGCAAAATTATGCATTGATAAGAATCTGCTTTATTGGAAAGACCCATTAGAAATCCTCTTGAGGAGTCTAAATAAAGAACAATCTGTGGAGGTCATACACCAGTTCCATTCTAGCATCTGTGGGGGGCATCATTATTGGAAAACCAAAACCCACAAAATCTTGAGGGTTGGATATTATTGTCCTAATCTATTCTCTAATGTGTTTTCTTTTGTAAAAGCTTGTGACAAGTGTCAGAGATTTGCAGGAAGACAATAGCTAAAATCTCTGCCCCTGAAGCCAATACATGTCAATGGTCCCTTCTAGCAGTGGGACTTAGACTTTATAAGTGAGATCAAGCCACATTCCAGTGGCCAACACAAATGGATTTTAGTAGCCACCAATTATTTCACCAAGTGGATTGAGGCTATACCCACTAAGAATTCCAATCATCGGGTTGTCATAAAATTCTTGAATGTTAATATTTTCACTAGATTTGGTTGCCCAACCATACTAGTCACTAATAATGCAGCAGCTTTCAAGGCAAAAGGATTAATGGATGTGATTAAATCCATGAGCATTCAAGTGGTGCATTTTACCTCATATTATCCTCAAGGAAATGGCCTAGCAGAATATCTAACAAAAGTCTGGTAAGAGTAATCAAAAATTTGTTAGAGGACAACAAAAAGAGTTGGGATTCCAAGTTGAAATTTTCAGTATGGGCTAATAGAGTTACCATCAAAAGGTCCATAGGGAATTCTCCATTCAAATTGGTTTATGGCATTGATGTTGTTTTCCCCATCTAGCTCATTCTCCATGTGGCTAAGTTCTTGCAAGAAGAACAAGATGAAGAGAATGAACTGGTAATAAGAATGAATGACCTAGTTGAACTGCATCAGATAAGAGAGCAATTGGTTGAGAAATCAAAGGCTCACCATAAAGCAATCAAAGAAACTTTTGACAGGAAGGAAAAAGTGAACAAGTTCCAAGTTGGTGATTGGGTGCTTAAATGGGATGCATTTAAGGAAAAGAGAGGTAATCATGGCAAGTTTGACTCCTTGTGGATAGGTCCTTTTGTCATCGCTCAAGCTAAACAAAACAATACATTCATCCTGCACAATCTGAAAGGAGGAGATACTTTTGGTAGCCAAGTAAATGGGCAGTTCTTGAAACTCTATTTCATTTAAGGCCTTAAAGCCTTGGTATTGTAAATATGTTTTTCTTTCAGTTTTTATTTTTATGCTAAAAAGACTCCATGCCCAATGGAACACTAGAATGAAGATTTAAATTTTGTTTTACAGGAAAGGCATTGATCTGAGATCCCTGAAACCTCACAGGGAGGATTTCATCCCCAGAAGGAGCCATTGTTAGCCTTGCTAGCAAAAGGCCCACAAATAGATCCATAATAGGCTCTTGAAGTCTCCAAATTTGCTTAGAAATGTGCCAATGGATCCATTAATGCCCTTGGCATTTTCAATTTTGGCTCAAAGATCATCTAATGATCAAAATTGGCACAAGAGGAAAGGCCTTGGAAGGGAAAAAATACACTATCGGGAGGCTCAAAATACTCTAAAAACATGAAAAAAGCATTACCATAGGCTTAAACTAGGCATTGCGCAACCATCGTTAGATCTGGCCGATCAACGGCCAGGCGGGGAGCTATGTTATATATATATATATATATATATATATTATATATATATATATATATATACTATATATATATATATATATATATATATATATATATATATATATATAATATATATATATATATATATAAAAGGTCTGGGGAATGAGTGATCAATGATTGCGATCGGATCGCATCAGTGTACTACCATGGGGCGGGACCTCAGCATATATATACGAGTGACCCAAAGAGCTGGACTCGACGGCATTACAGCTGGGAATGTATATATTTTGAGATCCGAGGAGGGCCATTTTCAATGGTTTTTATTGTATTTTCATTATATAAACGAAATACAAAGGGAAGTTGGGTTTGTGATATGCGATGAGACCTGGACCCGAAAGGGTTTGGGAAGCAAAATATATAATATTTGAGATCCACGCCAAAGCTATTTCGCATATATTTTTTTGTTTTTAACACATTTCAGAATATAAAAGGAAGACTGCGGACAAGGCCGAATGCGACTTACGACAACAACAAGGGCAGATTTGATGGGTTTCAAAAATAATATTCAGGTCTGTTTAAGGTCAATTTCACAAGTTTTTAGTGTTTTATGCATATTTCCCAATAAGAGGAAAATACACAGGGAATGCTTCTTTGCAACAACAAGGGTGAAGTCCAGAAAGGATAGGGAATGATGGGATTTTGCAGTATGGTTGTGCTTTCTGTTGATAACAGAAACAATCACAGTTTGTAGTTGAAAGAGAAAACAAAGGCACGCTGACCATTTCCACCACCCAATAGAGACCAAGAGACAGGGACAGAGGCCAGAAAGCATCAATAGACATCGCATCACATCCATAGAACAAACAGAATGATCGTGGAGCTCTCTGGCACAGGAGAACTCCCAGACAATGCAACAAGTAGCCAAAATATCTTAAAATTGTTATACTTCTATCAGAAGGAGGAAAAACCGCCAAGCCATGCTTGCCTAGAGGGAATCAAAGAAATTAAGCAATGCATATTAGCCAGATTAAGACTCCGAGCCTTCTAGAGAGCTTAGGAACATTGTAAACAAGCTATAAATAGCTGTGAGTGAAAGGTAATAGGGGTTCAACTTCTGGAAATTATTGCTCCTCTGTTCTTTCAAGCTCCTCATCTTCATTCTAGAAATACAAGCTTCTTTTGCCATTATATGTTCAACACCCATTCTCTTTGATGTTCTATGATTGCACTTGAACAATTTTTTCATGTTTCCTTTGTGTTTAACGCTAGATAAATGTCATCTTATCTCTGCTTTGATAACTTAGAGTTGCAAGCTTCTTTGTTGCTTGTAGCTAGCCATTTATATGTGTTATTATATATGCATCTTCCAGTATAGTCAGCAAGCTCATTTGCTGCCTGTAGCCAGCCATTCATATATGTTCATGTATGCAATCTACTGGTACTGTCAATATTCTCCATCTATCCATTAAATCTACAAACTATTGAGCATTAGTGGTCTAAAGCCTTGTGTTGTTGAGGGTGTTCATGCATGTCTTGAGTGAGAATAGAGTTGAAATGGTTATCTAAATTAATCCAAACCATCATCCATTCCAATAGCTCTAAGAAGAATATTGAAGATTATATGTTATCGGGCATCTCCGAGCTGCAACCTAGGAGAGTTTCCTTGAGTGCTAACATGCAGTATAATTACTACCTCCATAAAGTGGACCTCTATTGGCATGTCAAGTTGTTTCTTAATAAGGTTCTAGTCGATTGGCGTCAAACTCATGCTAATCTCATGCACAGGATGGATGATCTAAAGAACATTATGTTGGATGTCGAAGGAAGTTTGCCAAGATTGGAGATGAAGTCACAATCAAACCCTTCATTTCACTGCCATGCAAGGTTGAGAAACCCATGAAATTGGACACTTCCTTGCCCTCCAAAGGCACAGGTTCCCCTTTGATGATGTCGTTTAATTTATGGATATTTAGACTTCTTCTCAGAGGGTGTTTCCACCCCATTTTAGTTGTTACTTTTAGTTTCTTAGAAAATTATCTCAAACTTTGTAGACTAGCAAAGCCACCTTTTTTATTGAATTTTGTTGTTGGTTTGCCCAACTATGGGACAAGATACATGCAGTTAACTCTCTGAACATATTGAGTCCCTGGGGCGCAACTCAATTGGTTATCAAAGTATTGTGAAATATGTTAAAACTGGGAGATCCAAGGTTCAAATCCCCATATTTGTGACCCCGTTTACAAAGAGGAGAACAGCCCGTAAACCCCAGAAGTTTACTAGCAGTTACGTTTCAAGCAGACTGTTGGGTTCCTCTGGGATACAAAAAAAAAACTCTCTGAACATATCCATATAATAGATTGGAAACAAAAAATATAATAAATATAATGTAAATATTTGAAAATCTCATATTCCTTTTATTTGCTTTATATCCTTATTCTTTATTTTTATTCTTTATTCTTATTCCTATTCTTACTCTTTATTCTTTATTTGCTTTATACAACTTGAGTGGGCTTAGTGGTTAAGAGCATGTCTTTCCTCCTAAGAGGTCATATGTTCAAAACGAGTGGGGTAGATAAGGCATCCATATAATAGATTGGAAACAAAAATTTAATAAATATAATTTAAATGTTTGAAAACCTCGTAATCCTTTTATTTGCTTTATTTTTTTATTCTTATTCTTTATTCTTATTGTTTTTTTTTTCTAAGTAAAAGTAGTCTATTAATATGTACAGAAAATATACAAAGAAGACAGAGCCTCGATCAAGTTTATCGTAGTATCAACAAAATCTGCACTGTCCCAACATTGGGGAAACCAGTCCAGCGAGAGCATATCCTTCAAAAATGGTAGCAATTTTGAGACCAGACTCCACAAAAAGACAGTAAGATAATACCCTGACATTTGGTCCAGAAAGGATACCAACATCCACACAAAGATTATCAAAAACCAAAAGGAACTAGATAGAAGACACCAAGGCAACCATAGCCATCCTAGTTCTAACCTCAGTCAGCCTCTGCCAAATCTCTGTCTGCCATCTTCTGCTACCTGGAGGCCACGTCATCTTATTTGTAGTCATCCGGGGCGGGTTCCTTGATGATTGGGCAAGCCCACTCATCCACCACGTCTGTGGAGGCTCCGCTGCATAGCGCTCCACCACCACAGTGAGGCTCTCCCTCGTCGCTAGAAGCATCCTGCAAAGCTGAACCATCATGACACGAACCACCAGAGGGGCGCGTGGCAACAGAGCTGCCCCCTTCACCATGTAGAATTCCACCCAAGTTTGGTCCAAGGGAGGTGAAGAGACTGTCAACCATCACATTTTTACCAGAATCCCTACAATTGTTGCATCTGAGTGCACCTTCCTGCGGAAAGTTGGAGATGTCAACCTGAGAGGTTGATTGAGCGTTTTTTTCAGAGAAGGAGATGGAGATAGAAGCAGTAATGACGGGCCTGTTCAGGGAGCTACAGAACCTGAAATGGGCAGAGTGAGGAGCGGGTTGAAGGGGCAAAGGAGAATTGCCAGAATGGACAACAAATTCATCAAGAACAACACCGAAAGAACAAGCTTGATCTCTCCCACACCTGGTATTAGGATGTCTACCCTCTCCAAAAGATTGAAGATGATGCAATTCAGGGGAAGGAGAGGAGGTGTAGTGCTCCACCGGAGGATGAGAGCTTCCTCCCCTGGTTCCTCCCCTACGACTACGCATACGGTGCTTAACCATATTGAATTCGCTGGCTGGGCGCTAAAAAGGAGCACAGACCAGAGGGATGAAGGTAGAGGGAGCAGTAGCAGTGGGAATAAGAGGCGAAATAGCGCTGATCTGGGCAGAGATTAGAAAGCAGAGAGCCGAATGCGAATGATGGAAGCCATTATCAAAATCCGCACAACAAATAATCTAGCAGCGACAGCTAGTTGCAGCAGTAGCAGTGGGAATAAGAGGCGAAACAACGCTGATCTAGGCAGAGATTAGAAAGCAGAGAGCCGAATGCGAATGATGGAAGCCATTATCAAAATCCGCACAGCAAATAATCCAACAGTGACAGCTAGTTGCAGTGAGAAGGCTAGGCTCAAAGGCCTGAGGCAGACAGATGCTACAGAGTAGGGAAGACGGTGAAGGGTTGAAATGAGGTATCTCCATAACCCAACAATGAATAGCTTTTTGTTGAACCAGACCTGTATTAAATGCTACCTACAGATAGCAATGAAGGCGTTTCATGGTGATATGGGGAGGGGTGCCATCAGACAAGTGGCCCGTCCCCTCACCGCCATTCTTCAGTGATAAAATTAATGCCTGAACGTGTCACCCGCATCCGGGTTTTATTGTTATTGTTATTATTTAATTGCTTTATATAGCTTGAGTGGGCTTAACAGTTAAGAACATGTGTTTCCTCCTAAGAGGTCATAGATTCAAAACTAGAGTGAGGTAGAGTATGTATGCCATTATAGACAGATACGTCCCTTGACCTTAAAATTGGATAATAATTATTCCATGTTTTCCTTCTTTCTTTATCTTAATTTTTTTCTTGTACTTATTTCACTCTATTTATTTATTGTCTTATATAAATTATTATTATTATTATTTTATTCTACTTCTCATTATTTTATTTTTATTTTATTTTTCTTCATCCTGTATTTATTAATTCTTCTAGTTTGGTTTGAGTTTAGTTATTCTTATTTCTTTTATTCTTAGTTACTTTTATCTTTCTAATTTTATATTATTTTCAAGACTACTTTTCTCTTTCTTTTCTCTTTTGGTTTTCTTATTTCTTAATTTACCTTTTATCTTTCTATTTTTCTATTTATTTATTATTTTTTAATTTACCTTTTATTTCTATTTCTAATTATTTGTTTAATTTAAAATAAAATAGCATACTCGTTTAAAAATAAATAATAATAATACTGCTTTTTCCATCAGAGGGTCAACACTTTTTCCACTCCGTTCCCAAGCACATGGAAAAGCATTATTCCGTCGGCCACTCAAAGTAGTTGATCAGGTCGCCGATGGAAAGGGGCGTTGTCTGCTACAGCACTCCTGAAATGCACCATGACTTGGGCAGCACGGGAGAGAGAAATGTGGGAAGAGAAATATTTTTTTTATTTATCTTTAAAGGTGTACTTTAAAAATTAGCCTTTTTAGATTATATTATTTTT
>APFE030100126.1:26271-88683 GCA_000404065.3 Pinus taeda
TATTGGTCAATAATTATTTTTATATATTTTCAAAAAAAAATCTATAACTATCTAAATATTGTTAAATACATTTTTCGAATCAACAAGTGTAGTTTATCATTAGGATAAGTTGAAAAATCAAATTATGGTTGCACCTTAAATAGAGAGAGGAGATCGTCCAACGACTATAGATGATCTATTCTATGATGTGGTTCTTTAAATTTTCCTGACCATGAACCACACTTGTTAATTCGAAATACGTCCACAAATAAATTATGATGTGATTTTCGCCATAACCTTTGCTCAATATCTTTATACTAATTATTTTTTCTCTATCTTAATAATATTAATAATATTTTACTTCACTCCATATAATATACCACCTTCTAATACCCCATCTTATTATGTAATACATCATTCCATATCACAGACAACTAGAACTACAAATTTAAATTTAATACCTTGTAACTCCTCCACCGACTAATAATAGTATTTATGATTTTATTGAAATTGAAAATATATTAAAATTTAATAACCATGTTGCCCAAATAAAATTAAGATAGTGCTTCCTTACAATTAAAT
Source organism: Pinus taeda (assembly GCA_000404065.3). Taxonomy (NCBI): domain Eukaryota; kingdom Viridiplantae; phylum Streptophyta; class Pinopsida; order Pinales; family Pinaceae; genus Pinus; species Pinus taeda. The sequence goes on from APFE030100126.1 coordinate 26,833, forward strand.
CAAATTATTATGAAATGTCTAAACTTTGGACAAAGTCGGTTTTCAAGATAATAATGCTAAGGTAGAAATGATTCCATAAAACACGTATACGTGGTCACATATGCTAAGTTTCTTAAAAGTGTTATTTTCTCAATCCATTCAATATTCCCTATCATGGTACCAAAAAGTCAAGGGAAAATCACGGATGAAAATGAAATTCAAAATTATTAATCACGGAGTAAAATGAAATTCAAAATTATTAGAATGAAAATGTATAAATTTATTTTAAATTAAACTTATTTGAAAAATATTTATGGTGTAAATTTATTTTAAATTTTGATTTATTAGTTCCTACGGATCGTTATGCAAGGATTATAGTAATTAATTGATTATCGATTTTTTTTAATCTAAGTGTTGATGATAATTTGTTTAGTCTTTATCAAAGTTTTATTTAGGATAATAATTTATTTCAATTAATCTAGGATAATTATTTATTTTATTTATATTTTACAACTTTTGTCTATCTCATACCTCTTTTGGCCTCTGCCAATCTTATAGTAACTCAATGCTTCCCACCACCACTTCATTTCATTAGGCACTTCCATTATTGCTTCATTTCACCAACAATGCACTTAGCAATATAGGCAAATAAGGCTCTAGACAAGGTCTTATCACCTCTGTAACTACCTCTACTTGTTCATCTTCGTGAAACCAATATGCCATCATATGGTCATACCCAGTAAGTTCTTGCACCTCCTACACCATACTGCCACAAAATAACTAGATATCTCCATCGAGCAGGGACTTGCAAAAAATAAATGGCCTTGGCATCCAACTTGTATGACTGCAGTGTACCAGAAGATACAAGCATATTGGGAGGCATCATTGGCTCAAAATATATGGCCAACCCTGCATCTATTATGTCAAGAATGACATGGAATGACTTACCAAAGCTTATGCAATGGATAACCAAATACAAGCACAATGAAAGGCATCACTGACTCAAAATATATGACCAACCCTTAATCAATTATGTTAAGAATGGCATAGAAGCATTTACTAGAGCTATTGCAATGGATGAATATTGGGTTTAGAAGATGCACATCTACAAAGGTGGAAGATTTCTATAGGGAAGCAACACTTATAGGCTTGAAAGTGTCCAAGCATCCATACCAATTATCATAAACTTGCTACCCCCTATTGGCACTAACTACAACATCCAACATCTCAAGAGCATTGTCATTGTACCCCACCACTACAAAACTCACCTCCTCCACCACAAGTATACACCCATATGGCCAAACCAATGCCCCACTTTGTAGCCCTTACATGTATGCATTCACTATATCAGATGGAACAATGCTTCCCTTTATGGATATATCGATCAATTTTATGTGGTCAATTGAATGCACAGATTACTCAATTTATGCTTGGAAATTCACATCCATTGGTGTCCATGTAAGTCCCCTTGCATTATTCCTCTACTACTACTTAACATATGTCATTTTTCATGACTCAAAATAAACTAATTTCTTGAAATTTGCAAAGAACGTTTCTAAATTTTCCAAGGCTTCTTCAAAAGTATTACCATAAATTGTAAATTCATCCATGCATCCTTCTACGCAATCATGAATCATGTCAGAGAAGATACTTACGATTATTCTTTGAAAATTGATAGGAACATTATAGAATCCAAAGGGTAATACTTCGTAAGCATATGTTCCCCATGGACAAGTGAATTTCCTCTTATCTTCATCTTCTAATGCAATTTGTATTTTATTGTTTCCACTAAAACTATCAAGAAAAGGTAAATAATTCTTTCTTACTAACATATCTAAAACTTGATCGATGATGTTAGGCAACCATCTCACAAAAAGATAGAAAAGATAGATCAATGACTTCAAAATCAACCTCTTGGAGGGGTAACCTCCTTTACATTACACAAATGAACAATTCTTTGATGATTCAAATGACAAAACCTCATTTCTATATATAGGAGTCTAAGGGGTCATAATATAATCAGAGCCGACATAACACTAATAATGTAAGGGCATGAAAATAACAATAAGGGCTACAATGAAAATACTGATGGTGGAATACACTAGTATTATAGGCACCTAACATGCCCCTCTCCTTAAAAAAAGTGTTGCCCTCAATGCTTGAGTAGTTTTGGATGCTTATGTATAAAATTCTCACCCTCCCATGTGGAATCTTCAGCAAGTATGTTCTTCCACTTAATGAGATACTTTGAAATTGATCAATTTCCTAGTTGTCGAGTTCTTGTTTCGGTGATTGCTTCACGTTCCAATATGATTTTTTTCTTTCTTGTCAAGTTCTGGAAATATTGTTTGAACTGGGAGCTTGTCACCTATAACCGTCTTTAAGCATGACACATGGAAAATTGGGTGCACTCAGGAAGATACATGAAGCTCCAATTTGTATGCCATAGTACCAATCTTCTGCAACACATTGTACGGACCATAATACTTTGGTGATAATTTATTATCCTTCTTAGCTTGCTTGAGGGACATTTGTTTGTATGGTTGTAGTCGTAGAAATACCCAATCACCTACATCAAAACTTATTTTGCTGCGATGTTGATCTGCCTATTATTTCATTCTATTCTGGGCCAAAGTGAGGTTATCCTTTAAGAGTTGAAGAACTTGTTGATGCTTGATCTGATCTTCCACTGGTTGAACCTTAGAATTTTCTCTTAAAGATGATGTGATGAACGATGTATGATATCCATAAAGTGCCATAATTGGGGTCATTTTTGCTGCAGTATGGAAGGAAGTGTTATACCACCATTCAGCTGGAGGCATCCACTTAACCCATTATGTTTGTATATCAGTTACAAAGCAAAGAAGATATCCTTCCAAACATTTGTTCACTATCTCAGTTTTCCCATCAGAATGAGGATGATAAGATGAGCTATGCGCTAATTGAGTAACCAAAAGTGTGCATACTTGGTAAGTCTATCAACTACCACCATGATGACACTATTTCCTTCAGACTTGGGTAGATATGTGATAAAATCCTTTAAAACCTCCTCCCAACATTGACTTGGAATGGATAAAGGTTGTAATAGACTCGGGGTCCTAATTCTTTCAACTTTATTTTGTTGGCAAAACAAACATTCCACCACAAAATTTTGAATATTAGATTTAAGGCCATCCCTAAAAAAATCCCTCTTAACCCTGTGGTAAGTTTTTAAAAATCCTAAGTGCCCTCCTAACGGAGAGGCGTACAATTCGAGAAGAATATTTTGTTTGAGTTGGGAATTCTTACAGAGGTATAAGTGATCTTTGTACCATAACGAACCATTTTTCTAGCTAAATGTGTCAGATGTACTGGGATCTTTTTGCAACTTTTGAATGAGTGCCCACACTTCTTTGCCATTCTTTCATTCATCCCTTGCTGTGTTTATCCAATCTGGTTGGATAATAGAAATGGCACAAAACAATGCTTCCACATCCTCATCCTGTCTTGAGAGTGTATCTGCAACAACATTTTGCTTGCCTTTTTTGTAGATGATTTCAAAGTCATAACCCAACATCTTTGTGACCCATTTTTGTTGTTGTTCTAAAGATAATCTTTGTTATAAATGTATTTAAGACTATCATGATCTGTTTTTACCTTGAAGTGTCTTCCCATTAGGTAAGGTCGTCATTTCTTAAGTGCATGTAGTATTGCAAACATTTCCTTCTCATCAATAGCTTTGTGTAAATACTTTCCTTTGATTGGACAACTTTCAAAAGCAATGGGTCTTCCTTCTTGCGTTAAAACAACACCAATTCCATTTCTTGTGGCATCACATTCCACAATAAATGTTTTTGTGAAGTTTCATGTAGCTAATACCAGTGGTTGGCACATTGCCTCTTTAAGATGTTCAAAGGCCCTTGTTGCTTTTGGAATCCAAGAAAATTCATCTTTCTTCAGTAATGTTGTTAGAGGTGCTGCTATTCTCCCATAATACTTAACAAACCTACAATAATAGCCTGTCAACCCTAGAAGTCCTCGAAGATGCTTTATGGATGTGGGAATTTTCCATTCCTTAATGGATTTAATTTTGCTAGTGTCTACCTTAACACCTTCATGAGATATAATTTGACCCAAATATTCCACCTCCTACACTCCAAATAAACATTTGGAGGTTTTTTCATATAATTTTTTCTCCTCCAATAGTTTGAGCACCTTGTCAACATGTTGAACATGATCCTTCCACGACTTGTTGTAGATTAGTATATCATAAAAAAATGCTAACACAAATTTTCTAAGGAAGGGTTTGAAAATGGAATTCATCAAACCTTGAAATGTAGAAGATGCATTGGTAAGGCCAAAAGACATGACCAAGAATTGATAATGACCCTCATGAGTTATAGATGTTGTTTTCAGGATGTCTTAAGTATTTATTCTGAATTGATGATATCCTCAATGAAGATCCAACTTGGTGAAGTAAATTGCTCCATGTAATTCATCTATCAATTCATCAATGACTGGAATGGGAAATTTATGTTTAATAGTGAGCTTGTGGAGCTCCCTATAATCCAGAAAAATGCTCCATGATCCATCTTTCTTGTGCACCAATACTACTGGAGCAGAGAAATAACTTTGACTAGGTTTAATTATAACAGCCTCTAGCATTTCTGCAACTATACATTAAATTTCACTCTTTTGGGCATAGGGATATCTGTAAGGCCTGATGTTTAGAGGAACACTTCCTAGAATCAAATGAATAGCATGGTCATGATCACGAATAGGTGGGAGGCCTTTGGGAGTCTCAAACAATTTGGAATGGTTGTCTAATACTTTTTGGGGGTTTGGAGAAATAGATGATTTCGATGTGGGAACCTTTAGTGAACATAATTGTGCAATTATGCCCCATTGTTATTTCTTTAGAAGCTTTGTCATGCCGTTAGAGTTGATTATCTTTCCCTGTTTCCCTACAATGCCCCTTAATTCAACTTCCTTTCCTTCCAAAAACATTTCAAGAAAAGTTCTTGAAAATTAAAAGCTATTGTACCCAAAGATTGTAGCCATTGGACTCCTAGTACAACATCAACACCACCCATTGACTATTCAATACATATTCTCCCATGGATAAGTTGATATTATGGAAATTTCCACAGAAATTTGTGGTTCATACATTTGCAACCATCACTTGACACTCTGTTTTTGGATATAGGAAGCAATTCAATTCCTTGGCTATCTTACAATAATAAAATTATGGGTACTACCCGAATCAATCAGCACTATTACCTTTTTCTTCTTGGTATGTCCTTCTAACTTGAGAGTTTGAGGAGTGATAATTCCTGCCAATGAATTACAAGATATGGTCCAATTCATTTCTTCTTTCTCTAGGTTTGGTTCCTGATGTATATCCTCTTCTTTTGACGTTTCTTGTTCCTTTTCTTCCTCCTCTTCACAATCTATGTAAAACAATTTCTTCTCAGCACACTTATGACCTTTAGTGTATTTTCTATCACAACTATAGCAAAGCCCTTTTTCTCTTTTTTCTTCCAATTTTTGTGGTGTAAAAATTATAGGTTGTGGAAGGATAGGGGCATAAACACTTCCATCATTATAGTTGTGAGTGGTAGGCTTCCTTGTTGCCATAATTTTGCTTTCAATTTTTCTTGACAACCTGAATGCCTTTTCTAATAAATCAGGTTCCCAAAGGCAAACCTCATGTTGGATGTTATCATTTAAGGTCCCTATGAAAACCTCAATCCTATGCTCCTATGGAGTATCACTTACCCTTATATTCAATTTTTGGAAGTCCTAAACATGCTCCACCATTGAATCCTTTTGTTTTAGATTTATCAAATGACTAAACAAGGTGTTGCTCTTTGTATGCTCTTAATGTGCCATCATTTCCTCCATAAAAATTGACCAAGTGACATTTTTTTATGAGAGAAAATCCATCGATACCATACAAACTGATTGGGTTCCAAACATAAAGTTGCAATGTGTACCTTTTCATGTGTTTTGAACATTATGGAGATCGAAATATTGTTCCATCTGTAATATCCATGTTACGGGATCCTTGTCATAAAACTTACTCATATCGATCTTTGGAACATCGTGGGTCTTCGATCCAATGTTAGAGTCTATGAAATCATGATTAAAATTTTGTTTGTTCTCATCATGAGTTTCATCTAATACGCTTTCACCATTAGGAAGCATTTCTTGTAGCAACCTTGTCAAACCTTCCTTGAAACCTTCCATGTCTTCTTTTAAACCATTCTTAAAATCTTTCATATTATCTTTCATGTCAACCATATTAGCTTTCATGTCATCCATATTAGCTTTCATGCCATTCTTCAATCCTTCCATGTCTGATTTTAAGCTATTCTTCAAACCATCCATCTTGTCTTCCATTTCATTTTTGGTTACTCTTTGTGAGAGCGACAATTGTTGCACTTGGTCTCATAATTTTGATATATCATGTTGCATTTCTTCTTCTTCTTCATGCATCATAGTAGAAATTTCGGGTTTCTTACTAGGTGTTTCCATTTTCTTTCTTCGGGCATCAATTAATGACTATTATGCTTCACTATGCCCTTTGAATCACTTCAAATTATTTTTTCAAACAAAACTTATGCAAATTTTAAAAAATACACAATTATTTTTCTTTGTAGGAGCTCGATATTGAATCTGTTGTACCTTTGTAATGGTTGATCTCCAAGGTTTCAAATTTCATTTTATGGTAGCCCTCTAAGTCCTAGTTCCAACCCCACAAGTATGATCGAGATTGGATTTTCCAAGAAAGAATTATGTCCAATCTCCCACAATGACCTGATTATAAACTAGTTCAGTAGAGGAAACTTGTACGAAGTGCCATGTGTCACTGTTTCAACCTTTGGACCTAAAATCGATACCAAACAAACTAAAGTACATCCTATTTCTTTCGCTTCTTACAAAATTCGAATATATGCGTAGATAGAAAGTTATGATGATTTTCCCAAGGTCACTTCTTTGAGATGGAATTTTAGAGCCTATAAAAACCCTAACTTCCTTGGATCATATATCCAAAAATATAGCGAGAAAAATTATGAAATGAGGACACGATGTTTGTTTGGTTAATTCAATGTCCTTGAATTGTTAATCATAAATTGTCAACCAGGGTGCGTATATTGATGAAGTACAGGTGCACAATATGTGCTTAGAAGTTATTCATTGGGTTGTTATGTATTTGTTAAGATCTAAACTTAAGATGGAGGTGGTGTTTGTCAACTATATTAGTGTCGTAATTCTTAGGGATGTTGGTTAAGTTTCCTAGGAATTAATTTTTATCTAGTTAGTTTGTAGATGATGTGAGAATGGTTCTACTTGTGTTAGATTGTTTTGGGATTTTTGATCTTAAATATTTATGCTACAACTCTTAATTCTGTAAGTGCAAAAAGAAACTTATTCCATCAACTATGAAGGAATATTGTTGAACTCAATTGTTTAGGAGAGGACTTCTCACTTATTCATTTTTTTCTCAAACAAAGTAACCCAAGCAACATCTATATTGTGAATTGGACACACTTCAATTATGCTGGACAATAAGAAAAGGAAAGGACCATGCAGTACCAGGTATAAATCATATTAAATAACAGTCTAAACTAGGAATAAAGCAAATTAAAGTTCTTATGTAGATAACAATTCGTTGGCGAGATGGATAAATCATGCGCGTGCTCCTCTCTGCGGCTAGGTCAAGCAACGATCTGAACCGATGCCACCATGGGAGCTCCTGGGGGCGGAGAGGCTTCTCCCCCCCTCCAATCTCTTCAACAGATGCATTCCAAAAACTGCTGTCTCAGAAAGGAAGGAAACGACCCCCGCCTGAGGTCCCAACTTTTATTTAAAAACTCGAAGAAATACCTGAGATCGATCTGCCTGAAGAACAGCCGATCGAAATTGCTCTCGCCTTGGCTGACAGAGGGCTAGTCGGGCAATTTATGGGTAGATGGCCTACAGCAAAATCGACAGATGAATGGGTCCAACGGAATTGGAGGCCCTTACTTTCAAACAATGTGATCAGTTATCCTGTCGGGAGAGGTTTCTTCATTTTCGAATTCACTACCAAGGAGTATCGAGATCTGGTGTTCAGAAACGGACCGTATTTCATGGGGAACCAAGGCCTCTTCCTGAACAAATGGACCCCAGACTTCGACCCCTCAGTCGATGTTCCAAAAGAGGTTCCTGTTTGGGTCCGGCTCCCCAATCTACCAATACACTGCTGGAGCTTTCAATCCCTTCAAAAAATTGGAAATGGGCTGGGATGATTCATAGACAAAGCTGATAACAGAGGTCAATACACCTGCGTAAGAATCTGCGTGGAAGTCGACTTGGAAGCTGGTCTTCCGGAAGCCGTTAAGCTATCAGTTGGAGATTGGCATCACTACCAGAAACTGGACTACGAGCAACTGCCATTTAAGTGCAGAATCTGTCATGAGCATGGCCACTTCCAACGAAACTGCCCTAAAGCACCATCAAAAGACAAGGTGGAAGAAGAAGGATGGAAAGAGATAAAAAAAGGCAAAGCAGTCTCAGAGTCTGTTGATCATACAAAAACTGGAACAATGGGGGAAACCCAACCCATCTCTCAGACCATCCCAATCACAAAAGAAGGCACCCCATCAGGTGAAAAGGCACTAGTAACAGAGAGTCACGAAGAAACGGAAGATCAACCGAACAAACTGAAAGAAAACGAAGAAAGCCCAATCGCTCCCCCACCTTCAGCAGATCAAAGGGGAAACGAAGGAGCTGAGGAACATATTAGCCTAGCTTCTGAATCGAGTGAAGAGTCAGAAGAAAGAGACATCGAATCAGATGGCTCTCAAATCACCCCTATCAAGTCGGCTAGGGGCCAGAAATCTAAGAAGAAACAGAGAGAGGAGAAAACTTATCTGGACGTCCTGCAAGGATCCCAGAAAACCCTCAAAGGAATGATGAACACAAGATCTGGACGAAAGCAGAGAAAAGCTCCAAAAGGAGCCTCCTCCTTCCAAACCAGTAAATAATGAAGTACGTCTCTTGGAACTGCAGAGGGTTAGGCAGCAAACTGAAAGAAGAAGCCCTGAAAGATATTATCAGGATCCATTCGCCTGAAATCCTTCTTATCCAGGAGACAAAGATGGAGGATAAACTTCTCCTCCAAGATAGCAAGACATTTTGGCGTAAAGGTCCCGGAAGTGCTGTAAGTGCCAAGGGCACCTCTGGCGGGATCGCCTCCTTCTGGGACAGTTCCAAATATGAGTTGATTCAAGAAGAAAACTGTTCTCACCGGATCTTCACTCAGCTCCTTCACAAAGACTCTGGTCAACAAGTAAGTATGTTCAATATTTATGCTATGGTCCTTCCAACGGAGAAAAAACTTTGTTGGAACTCGATTTAGTCCTTTTTATTATTGCACAATCTAGAAAATATCATTATCGCAGGTGATCTGAATGTCACTCTAGCCACTGACGAGAAAAAGGGTGGTTCCCCAGTCCGGGACCCAGCTAGAGAATGGGTGGAAGACATAAAGCTAGATTGGGATCTTGAAGATATCAAGCCCACCACAGGGAAATTCACCTGGTCTAACAAAAGAATTGGGCCTAATCATATAGTCGCTTGTCTGGACAGATTCCTTGTTCAATCCTCTTTTCTTACTTGTGGTCTTTCAGCCTCCTCTAAAATCCTTCCAAACTGCACCTCTGATCACAAACATATTAGCCTCGAGCTCTCCCTTGATAGAAACCTTGGGCCAATACCCTTTAGATTTAGTCCTATGTGGATCTAGCAAGAGGGGTTTCATGACATGGTTTCAGAAGCTTGGAATACGCAGATTTTGGGGTCCCCATTCTATGTATGGGAGGAAAAGTTGAAGGGCCTTAAAAGAAGACTCAAGCAGTGGGCCAAAACTCTGAAAACCCCCGCTGCCAAGAGAAAAGAATCCTTAGAAAACCTTGTTGCCCACCAATCTGCAATGGAGAATTCTGTTTCTTCTCACAGTCTGATGCAAAGAGAAATTGAACTGCAAAAAATTCTCCATAGAGCCAGCAGAGATTAAGAGGAATATTGGAGGCAAAAATCCAGAAATCTATGGTTACAAGCCGGCGACAAAAATACCAGTTTCTTCCATAAGCAAACTGAAGCCCGCAAGCAATTCAAAACTATCTCAGAAATTCGGTCCCAAGATGCCATGATCAAAGATCCCGAAGGCATCAAAAGAGCTACCTTCACCTTTTACAAAGAGCTTTACACAGCTCCAGATAACCCTCCTCTAGACCCCCAAGCCCATCCCTTCGATCTAATCCCTCATTGTGTTCAAGATTCTGTTAACTCTATGCTTACCGCTCCGATCAGCATGGAGGAGATCAAGAAGGCATTGGACGACATGGATCCGGATAAAGCTCCTGGGCTAGACAGGTTCAATGCTAGATTTTATCAGACATGCTGGACTATAATTAAAAAAGATCTTTTAAGAATGGTCAGGAAATCTCAATCATGTATCAAAATTGGAGGCAACACCAACTCAGCCTTCCTTGCCCTGATCCCGAAGGAGAAAGGAGCCACCGATTTTGGCAGATTTCGGCCCATTTCACTGTGTAATACAAGCTATAAGCTGATCACCAAATCTATAGCCAATCGTCTCAAGAACGTGTTGTCGGACATCATACCGGAAAATCAAGGTGGCTTCAGCAAAGGGAGAAAGATTCTGGACAATATTATGCTGGTGCAAGAAGCAGTTCATTCAAGTTGCCAACGAAAAGAGAAAGGAATGGTGATAAAGCTCGATCTGGCCAACGCCTTTGACAGGGTGAGACATGATTTCCTCTTTGCTGTTATGGAGAAACTGGGCTTCTCTTCAACCTTCATCAAATGGGTGAAAGCCTACATTTCTTTTCCTTAGATAGCGCCGCTAGTAAATGGCCGATCAACCAAGTTCTTTAATGCCTCAAGGGGTTTAAGACAAGGTTGCCCGCTCTCTCCACTCCTCTATGCCATTCAAGCCTCGGTGCTCAGCTTTCAGCTCAACTACTGTCAACAAATCCAATCTCTTCCTGGACTCAGAATGGTTCCCAACGTCAAAGATATTAACCATGCCCAATTCGCCGATGACACCCTTCTTCTTGGAGGAGCGAGCATAAATTCTGCAAGATCCTTTAAGAAGGAGCTGGATATCTACAAGGAGGTCTTGGGCAGCAAGATAAACTATCTAAAAAGCACCATCTACAGCTGGAACTGCTCAGTCAAGGATCTCGCTGATATAGCCAGGCTTCTAGAAATGAAAGGAATTTAGACCTGGGAGTTTTTCAAGTACCTGGGGATCCCAATCTTCAAATCCATTCCTAAAGTGACCCACTGGATGCCAATGCTTGACAAAATAAAACTCAGAATCCAATCTTGGGGAGCCACCTGGCTGAACAATGCAGGGAAGGTTATCCTGATGAAATCAGTGCTCACAAGTATGCCGCTTTACCATCACTCCATTCTGCTTGCTCCCAAAACGTTCCTCAGTAAATTGGACAGTCTGCTGAGAAGATTCCTCTGGGAAGGGGGGAAAAACAATGAAAAAATACTTCATTTAGTCAGATGGGACACTGTTAAAAATCCAACTCTGGAAGGAGGCCTTCACTTAAGAGATCTGGGAGCCCAGAATCTCTCCTTGGGATCCAAAATTCTTTGGAGCATTGTTGATGGGAAGACTAGCTGGAGTAAGAAAGTGCTGTAGAAAAAATATTTCAAGGGACAGTGGCTGAGATGCTTGGACCAGCCTCCAAAAACTAGTAAAGGCTCTCCGATTTTCAAACTCTGCCTATCAGCTATGGAGCACTTCAGTCATAATATATACTGGATTCTAGGTAATGGGAAAAATATCAGAATTTGGGATGACCCTATCCTTGGTGATCAGTCATTAAATCAGGTTGAAGGTCTGGCAAACATTAAAATATGGCTACAATCCAACAATCTGAACACCCTGTGGGACATATCAACATGGATGGAGGACGCTAGAAGACGGTGGGCTAGTTGGAACTTGGGAGAGGTCCCCCAACAGCTGTAGGTTGAAGCCACGATTCTGTTAGACAAGCTTCAAGGGAAATCTCCAATCAAAGCATCAGCCAAAGACAAAAGAGGGTGGGGCACCAACTCAGGAAAATTCACAGTTGTTGAAGGTTACAAAAGCAGGACAGCGATTCCTAATGTACCCCCTGATCCATCTCAATGGAGATTCATCTGGGCCTTTCCCTCGCTGCCTAAAATCGACTTCTTCTGCTGGACACTAGCTCACAATAGCATTCTCACTAGAGATACCTTGAGAAAACGTGGAATGGAAGGACCGTCCATATGTCCACTGTGTATGTCCGAGGAAGAGTCCGCTAATCACCTGTTTTTGCTCTGCCCCTTTTCCCGTGATGTTTGGAGGGGAGTCCTGAGAACAGGGGCTGACAATGTCGAGATCCCTGGTAATATTAGCACCCTGCTTCACAACTGGGCCTCTTTAACTCCGCTTGATTTCTCAAAAAAAAGCCTCCTCAAAACAGCCTGGATGTGGATTCCTAAATTTACCTACTGGAAGCTGTGGCTGGAGAGGAACATTAGAATTTTCAGGGATGAGAACTGTACACCGGGAAAAATCATTACTAAAATCCAAGCTTTACTGGGAGAAACTCTGGACACAAAACAGGCAATAAAAAATGAAGCAAAGTTGGACAGCGAGGAGGAGCTATGGCTCAAAGAACAGGTTCCACACTATGACACCAAGCCCCTGTCCCTTGCAATCCCCCATGCAAAATGGGAAATCCGCCTGGAAGAACAGATGTTTATTAAATGGCGCTCTTCCCTGGAGGAACACTGCATCTTCTTTGATGGGGCCTCTAAGGGCAACCCCGGGGCTGCGGGAGGAGGTGGGGTTCTTCTAACTCTGGATGGTTCCACTGAGCTCCAATTTCATTGGGGACTGGGCATTGAATCCAACAATAGAGCCGAGACTTTGGCTCTGTGGCAAGGGATCAATCTAGCTCTCAAAAGGAACATTTTGAAGCTTTCAGTCTTTGGAGATTCTAGGCTAATCATTCAAGCGCTGAATCTCAACACAACCCCCTCTCAGATTCTTTTAGCCTCCATTTTCAAGAAAATCAGGCTTATCCTACCTCTGTTCCAGAAAATAAATTTCTTTCACATTCTGAGGCATCTGAATGATCAAGCAGACCTTGAAGCCAATTTGGGCTCCATCCGAAGTAGAATATCCCTATCAGTTAACTCCGTCGAGGACTACTGCATCATTCCTTAGTCCCCTGTATTCGATCTGCCTCATTTAGCTCTGGTCAGAAAAACTATCCCTATCTAGAAAGGAAAGATCATGTAACAGGGTATTAAATTGACTGAAGTAGACCATTCAGATTTCAAGTCTTCCACCCAGCAACGAAATTGAGGATGAAGGCTCCATTTTCAGATCATACTGATGGATTTCTGCTACTGTTTGCGCCCTCCCGCTGGTGCCCAGGTTTGGACATAAAAGCGATAAGCCACTATCGCTCAAGCCCCCTCAAATCAGATGTATTGATTAAGGAACAAGGATGCAGAAGGACCTGTAGGAAGAAGGTCCAAGGAAAGGTTAAAGCGGACTCTGTCTTCATGAAGGATAGCCATCATATCAAGCCAGAGCAAGACCATAAGAGCTGGGCGTAACGCAATTCTGTCACTGGCAAAACGAGGATTGATTAGCTGGATCTGGTTCAAAAGAGAGAATCGCTCCTATGTATTAGCACTGTCAACTCAGATTCTGCTATAATGTTCAAGCACGCGGCAGCTAGTTTTCCGCCTTAATTCCAATAACCGTTATAGTCTCAAAAAAAAAAAAAATCGCTGGTGAGATCATTATGTAGCATTGTCACACAAAACAGAGCAATTGAAGAATTAAAGGAAATCAGATTGTAATTGATTAAAACCTACCACTATTTGTAGGGGCCCTACACATAGCAATTTAGAGCTTCAAATAAACACAATTCTTGCACACAAAAACCAATTCTATTCACACGAAATTCTCAAACTGTTCACAATTATATCGACGTGCACCCAAATAATAGTACGACCATTAGTTTTATAACAGGTCCCTTGGAATAACTGTATGAATATTTCAAGCCTAATATCTCTAACATATCTAAACTTATATCGCTAAACCGTCGTTTTTCTATTCCAAAAGCAAAATGATAAGGTTTCAACTGATCTCAGGTTTTGCTCTGCGTTAATCTTACGGTTGACCTGGAGTTTGACTGCGATCTCCTACACTTCTTTTAGCAAATAGTTTCAAGTTGATAAGAAGGTATCCATGAGGGAGCCATCCTCTATCCATCCACACCTTTTGTTGCTAACCTGGAACTCTAGAACCTTGCGAACAATGAAGACAACTATGGAAACCTAGATTAGCTACGAAAATAGACTAGTTCGGTAGCCAATTGCAACTTTAACAAAACAATAGGGTACAAAGTTAAATATGAACAAGAAGACATACTATTGCATACCTTGATCAAAACCTAGTAGATATGGCTTTATTTAAGTGGTAAATATATAGGAAAAAGAGAGGATCATTAGGCAAAAAGGATGTCATGGTAGGAAAATCTTCGGACTCTACATTCCCTTGAATTGGAGATGTTGTATGTCCTCATACACTTCTTCCTTGTCTTTTTCTCGTGCCTCTTGCTTGTCATTTCCATGTTTCATTGTTTTCTTCTTTTTGGGAGAGATTGGCATTCTAGGCTTCCTCATTAGAATATTGTACTTTAAACTAATAATTTCTCTCTGCATAATTATGTTTTCTTCCTTCAACTTCTTGTTTTTCTTATACCACAAGCTTAGATGTAGGATCAGGTTGTCACCCTTGGCAATATGTATCTCACTCTATGTCTTCAAGGCTTGATTTTCATTTGTGAGATATCGATTTATTGTTTCTAGTTCAAAGATCTCCTACTTCAAGATGTTTGAGGTTGATTGCTCATTTACCTGGTTGCTTCCTTCTCTAGGGCTCTGAATGGTTTCCTTTGTTTTTATCTCCTTCCTTTCTAGTGACTCTATATAGTCATATATTTCTTGCTGAGCAGGGCCAATACTTGAACTATGTATCAGGATTCCTAGAGGTGAGCTGTAAGGTTGTGGTGATGATCTTGGTGATACTTTTGGATAATTCCCAAGGCTTTCAATTGGCTCATCCTCTATTGGGTCATTCTTTGTTGGCTCAATCTCTGTTGGAGTGATCTTTGTTGGTTCCTCTTTAGCTGGCTCCTTTTCATTTGGCTCATTTTCCTCAATATTAATGTATTTTGTTATTTTTGAGGTTGTTTGTGGCATCGTGCCCAACCTCGTGGTCCTTCTCAACCCTAGGGTTTGTGTTTTCTGCACTTTCCTCTTTTTATTCTCTGATTTTTCTTCTAGAGGAGAGGTTTTGGTTTGTGAGAATTCTCCTTTACTCGGGCTGGCTTTTTTTCTTCTAGGGTTTCCCCTCTTCATTCTCTGCAAATATTTTACTATAGGCAACCCTTCTTCTATTACTTCTATCTAAGTTTGAGGTGCCTGTTACTTTATCATTTCTATGGTTTGCTTTCTTCCTCTGAGGGCCCTGCTGCTAGTTGGTTTTTCTGGGGATTTTTCCTCAAAATGGTTCCTTATTAGGAAACTCTCCTAGTCATCCCCTATACTTCAGAGATGAAATTTGACCAATATTTTTACCGGACCATGATGATACATGGTGTTTTCTATGCATTTAATTTTCTTCTGAACATTTGTAGCCATTTTCTTGAGGCTATTCAGGAGGAAAGAGGGGAGGTTCATCTGATGATCCTCAAGGAAGTGCATCATCATTCTACCATGATAAAAATACATTTACCCAAACATACCAGGTCACAAGTGATAAACTTCTTAAGCACATGTAATAATTTTCTCCATTTGTTTTTAAGAGTAGAGCTGGGAATACCTTTTTTGTAGACTATAATGTCCATGTTTGGATTCTTGAGGAAGACCTTCCAGTCCTTGCTGTCAATCCCTCTGTTTTTAAATCATCTTCTCCATTTCTTGGCAACTTGGTAGCCTCAACGATCATAAACTTTGTTACTGTGAGCTTTATGTCCCCAATTTCGGCCTTCATTTCATCAAATGAGCATGAAAATGTCTTGGTTACCTCCTGTTGATGCCTCTAAAATTGTTGCATCAACATTGGGGAAAACCACCTGGTCTGGACCTTAGTGCAGTTCCTTTTCCGTTTGGTGTGGTGGCTCCGATTGGATGTAATGGGACCAGTTTCCCAGTGATATATGAGTTGATGGGTGATTGGTTTGTAATGTATAACGAGAGTGATAAGTGCTCTATTCTAAAGTGCAAAAATATACAAAGATAACTAATCTATCTCGAGTATTTTCTAGTAATGTGATTCTTGATTGTTTCTATGAACAAATAAACATAAAGATGACTTATTCATAACATAGAAATATGCATTCATATGATGATTACTTCGTTTAATTAATTAAACAAAGTAATAATTAAAACATTATCGCATTGATCATAATATATCACAAACATATATATTTAAAGGATGACAACTCTGAAACATTCAAAAGTGACAAGTTAAAGAATTGTTTTAGAAACATATACATATCAATAATAGCAAAGTTGATAAATGCTAATTCACATAGAGAAATAAAGTGAAAACATAGATAATAGTACTGTATGCATTTGGATCTCCTTTGATGTAAATCACATTCAAGTTTTGCCTTCTAATTTGGGAATACTTTCACAAGATGCAATAGTGCAAATCTCATAAAAGCCTCTTTGTCAAAATTCAGAATTCTGGTCCAGTCTTTTATAAAAAAATATATATCAGAAGTACAGTAGTGCAACCTTTGATTTAAGTCTTAATACAAAATTGTAGACCCTTTCTAAAAACATGAAAGGGTATTTAAATACTACAAATAACAACAAACTATGAATGAAAGTCATTGTGCACTAGTATAACTAAAAACACATAAATCTGGGATTTATCCTGAAAATAGAAGTGTTGCGGCAGTTGAATGGATTCACTGTATCAACTTATCTTCTTGTTATCACAGTTGACAAATGGTGAGCATTGGCTAGATCTCTGGTGGCTGACTCATCCGGGAGTGTAACTAAGCTGTATATGTGGCATCGACAAGTTCGGGGATCATGCAGTTCATCGCATCAGTGGGACACCTCATCGCCATTTGCTGACTGTGTGGTTTAACAAGGAAAAACCATAATGTCTTCCATGTTAGGCTTTGAATGCCTCCGATCAATTTTTCTCTTTGCATAAGCTCTTGTTTCCAATGTTTTTCCAACCATCTTACCTTTGGGAGTTTGCCTGGAGAGCAATCTGTAATTAGATTATATAAATGCAAACTTTTGTTGATTAATTCAATCATATTATTTGTTTCTTCTCTGCATCTGGATGTAGCTATCTCAACTTTCATTAATTGAAACTCCCATTCAGAAAACAATATTTCCTTATGTGACACCTGTATCCATGGCAAATTGGCAGCTTTTCCCTCTTTCGAATCTTGCCAAGATAGAAAATTAGTTAATCTTTCATTTGCCTTCTCTAAATCAAGCCTTGCATCCACTGATTTTTCAATCATAGATGCTGAGATATCACATAAGGGGATGGCCAATGATATATTATGACATAGAATATCCAATTGTCAAGACAAAGCCTTGGTCATTTCCAAGGCTTCAATTCTGAATTCATTTATTTGGGGATATCCTTTGAATCACTCTATATGATCTTTCATTTGCAAGAATTGCTCTTCTATTGTTTTCTTCTCTTACTCTCTCAATAGATGTAGTTTGCTCAATGCTTGAGACAAGTTCTATTGTTTATGGATGGCCTGTTCATCAATCCTCTACTTTTCATGTTTTAACTTCTCATTTAATTGTTCATTAAGCTGCCTCTGTTCCGTCAACAGTTGTTCAAGTTGCTCTATTTTTTGTTGTCATTCTGCCGATTATGCATCTAGTTGAATGGTTGCCTGGTCTTTTTCCTTTAACAAATGACTAACCTCTGAAGCCTTATCTATTGTTGCTGCTGTATATGCTTCGGCATACTAAGAAAATTTTGTTAAATCTTCGGAGGGATTTATCTCTTCTCTCCATACCACGTTCATCATTTCAACCTGAGAAGTCAAAAGAGGAATGTGATAAATTTTCCTCTTCTTCCTCTGTCTTTTGACTACATCCTATGCTTAAGACTATAGAAGACATCCAGTGGTGGTATTTCCTCAATTTGTAGTATAATCTCCTCATTGGGATTTTCAAGGATAATCTCTATGTCTTTCTGGAACTTGGGTGGACCGCTTGTTCCAACAATCGGAACTATGTTGACTACTGATTTCTGCATTGTAGACCCTTCTCGTGTAGTGAAACCTTGGGATTTCTTGGGATTACTGATGATTGAATCAAACTATTCCCATTCCTTGATTAACTTGGGATCAATATTAATATCTGTATCAAGGGGTTCACTAGCTGTTACCTGCTTCTACTCCCTTTCTGGTGTCTTCTCCTTCTCAGGAATCTTTTCAATTTCAGGAGTTTTCTTGGTAATTTTCTCCTTATTGTGGCCTTGAGGTTGTTCCACAGAGGTTGTACTCAATAAGTCTAGTCTAGGAAGTGTTTCCAATCTCTACGTCCTGAGCCTATAGAATTCCTCTAGTCCTTCTACTCCCAATTTGATCTTGGCCATATATTTGACCTGAGAAAATACCTCTAAAGAAACAAGCAAGTCATCGAAGCTATCCTCGTCATGATCAAATTTCACAATTTTAGCCTGAGAGGTAACATTGTAGGCAACCTTTTTAGGATTGTACTGCCTTTTTGGGATAGTTGCAAGTTTTAACAGCTTTATTTTCTTGGCCTCCTTCTCTACATGTTTAAAATCATGCAAAGTAAAAGCACCGCATCGAAGAGGAAATGTCGACCACATGTGCTTTTTAGAATCCCTAAGGGTCTTTGACATCCCTGCAACTATTATTTGATGTGCTATTTCCATAGCTAGTAGTTTATTAGGGATGTACATAGGAAGAACATGATGGTTGGCAAGGTTGCCGAAAAGTCTTATATAGGTGAATCTTTCTTTTCCAAACCAACTGCCAATTGTAGTTAGGTCAACTAATGCTTCCTCATATAACCTAGGAGCAGGCTTATTGAATATGGCATAATACATGGGAAGAATAAAACCATGACAAATTCTATACAGATAGTTCTTATAATGGGCTTTCCATAGCTCCTTATGATAGATGTGAATGGGATTGGGATCCTACGGAGTCCATTTCCATCCAAGAATGGGGTATTCAGAATTAAAACAAATAGTGTCGATAATAGAAGCACTCATGTAAAAGGGAGGTATCACCCAGGTAGACACAAACCTATTTTTTGAGATATTCAAATATCTCTGTGGCCATTTCATCAGATAAAATATTTTCCCAGTCCATGATATAGCCATGAATTACAGCCTCCATTAATGGGACTATATCTATAGAAAATTTAGTAGAATCATGGACTCCGAAGAGTCTGCACATCATTGCACCAACATAACAATAAGGAGAGGCTAATGAATCTACAGAGTACATACCTAATGTTTCGTGTTTGTGCTTAGTCGAAAAATGCCTCCATTGACTAATAGGGTTAGATTTAATGTCATTCTCCTTGGCGAAAGCCTCCAAAAATGCTTTGTTGTACTAATTCTCCAGATGAGTTAAATGGTACATTTGTCTAAGATCCTCTACTCTAAACGACCCAAAAACTTTTCCATCAATTGTAGAGAATGTATTGTCTGTGGTCGCAATGCTTTCAACAATCCACCTAACCACATCATTATAGGGTAAAAAATTGGCACACGCTGCTATTCTATGTAGATATGAGCAAGCCAATTCCTTCAGAGTATTCTCTGATTTTCTTGTGGAATCCATTGTAGCTTCTTCTTTGAGTTCTTCAGGCTCTTCCACTTCTAGCAAATTGTAGATACTCTCCTAGGATGCTTTTCCTAAGCCGAGGTAGGTAGTATCTGATATCAACCCCTTCTTATTTGGTTCTCGCTCTTTGAGTATGACAAGAGCCTTGGTTTTCTTCACCTTCTTTCCCATTTTCTCTGAATTCATTAGCTCAGAGTAGCTCAAAAACATAATAGAGAAATATACCCACTCAAAGCTATTATGAAATGAAAACAGTTAAGGTAATTCATGCATAATGAACCAAATGTAATTAAGTATTACCATGGGTGAAATCCTCGAAGGATTCAACCTTAATTGCAAAATTAATGACCACCATAACTGCCAGTCATAGTTAATAAATATAATAATTACCCGTTGCATCGCACATATGCTTGATGGTCCTTTTAAAATGTAACTTTTGATCTTCCCGATCAGCAATCAATGATAAATTGCAAATTGCAATCGGTAGGTTCGTTGGTTAGGCTTATCATTTTAGGTTGATAGCCCCGATTGCGATAAAGGTAAGGAATATAATAAGGCGAAGGAATAATCAGCAGATCATTTGATTTATTGGTTTTTACATTTAATATTCCTTTTAAGATTTATGCCTGCTAATAATACCCTTTTACGATCTTTTCTTGAAATGTGCGCCTTGCTTTATGATATCACAATCGTGTTAATCAAAAGGGCTTTTGCTATGTGTGATTGCCAATTGCGATTATGTTATGGGATCAGAATTTTAGTATAGACCTTTTGGGATGCATCCATGTTTATCTTTGCGATGTGCGATCTCCAGTCACATTATCGCATTGGAGATTTGCTTACGAGGGTTTTTCAAAGAAGGATATATCATATCATATCATATTTTAACAAAAGGTTTTGGATATTAGTTCTATCGCATTAGACCTCTTGATAAGGATTTCTAAGTGTTATATGATTAATTCCAGGCAAGCGATTTTTATTGAATCATAAAATTTTAACTAAGTCTTTAAAAAGGGACCCATTTCTATTTAAAGTTTTTTGATACAAATTTAGAAATGGGGGGGTTGTTGTACATCACAACAATTGGCAGTTCACTAGAAGAAACAATTATCTCTGAGAAAGTAATGCAATATTTTGACTTTCTTAATTTGGAAACCTTTGAGTATAGAGAAAATAATCTAAGAATAATTAGATAACCATTAACTTTGAATACAATGAAAAAATGTTTCTGCAATTTCTTTACTACCTTAAAAATAAAAACATTCTAAGTTAATTTAGGCCTTGATTGGTCGGTTAAGATAAAACAAGGGAACTTTTCCAACTTGGCTTACATGATGACTCCATTGTCATAGGTAGAGCCTCTGCTATCAGCAAACATTTATAGTCTTGACATGGTTACCTTTTAACCATTCAATCATTCATTGTCCCATCCATCTTAGAGTATAATTTCTAAGAGTAAATCCAAAAATATATGTTTCCGCATATTTTCCTTTTTGTATTTTCCATCTTCTTTGTTTTTTATTTAAAAGATAAAAAGCCATTGTCTTGGTTTGGTGGCCAGCTGTTGACAATGCCATTCATTGGTTGTAATTGAATTGAACAAGCTGGCTCATGATGAGAACCCTTGTCTTATAATTAAAGCCATTACCCTATTTTGATATGTAGTATTGGTAATGTCAGTTTAATTAGTTCCCTATGATCATGGTAAGCAGGCTCGTAATTAGACCTCTTATATTTTATATGAAACATATTTTATAGTTACACTCTGAAAAATCATAAACTTTGTGGATGGGTTGAATGATTTACTCCTTAAGAGAATATGGATGACAATTTAAGAGTTGAAGATGCTAGGTTTGGATAAGTCTTTGCTTTTTTACAGATAACCTCATTTGGGCTTTTAAAACTTGGGATGATTTACAGTATTTTCAAGGTTTGTAAAAGAATTTACAAAAATAAAAGAGGTTTTCAGAGTCTTATTTTTATCTAACTCCCTAGAACTTCCTTCTTTTCCTTTAAGGCTTCCATTTATCAAAAGTAAATATTTACGCTATATTCTTTAAGCAACTTTCAAAACAGCAAAGGCCACTAGAAGGCTATTTACAACCTTGTTTCCTAACAAACAAACAAAATTGCAAATTCAAACAAACATAACTGCAAATTAAATATTTACAAGTAAGAAGGGGTTACCTTCTTAGGTAAAGAATTTTTTCAAGATAAGCCCATTTACAGGAACAGAATCTCTGTTTCCTGATAGATCTTGCAATATGAATGTTGATGGGCCTACCTTTTCAATGATTTGAAACGGTCCCAATCACATTTTTTGAAATTTAGTGTGTTTTCCTTTATCTTCATGCACTTTGTCCCAATTCAAAACAAGATCACCAATTTGTAAAAAAATTGGGCCAGTAGAAATTATATCAAAAGAAGACTTCATAAATTGTTGATGCTTTGCATGTGTAATTCTGGATTTTTCCCTTTCTTCTTCTAATTTAAGGATTTGATTATATCTCAATTGAATAGAAGATGAGGGATTTACTTCAATAAACTGCACTAAGGCCAAAGATGGGAGTGCTAAGTTTGCTGGTATGACAACTTCTTTCCCATACACTAAATTGAATGGAGAAGTGCCTATTGAGGCCTTCTATGTAATGTGATCTGCCCATAATGAAAATAATAAAGACTTGTGCCAATTATTTTGATTTTGATCAACAGTTCTCTTAATGATTTTGATAGGATTTTTATTGGTTGATTCTGCTAAACCATTACCCTGAGGGTAGTAGTTTGCATAATATTTCAATTTAAATCCTCTTTTAATAGCAAATTCAAGTATGGTATTTCCAGAGAAATAATATGCATTATCAAAAATGATATCATTAGGTCTGCCAAACCTGTTAATGATGAACTGATCTATGAATTCAATAATTGCCTCAGAGTTGGTTGCCTTCAAAGGAATTTCTTCTACCCACTTTGTAAAGTAATCCATGGCTATAAGGATATATCTGTGCTTCTTGGAAGAATGAGGAATAATCTCTCCAATGATATCCAGTCCCCATTGTTCAAATGGTTGTTCAATGTTGATTGGTTACAAAGGAAAAGCTGGTTTTCTTTGTCTTCCACTAGCAATTTGAAATGTTTTGCATTTCCTTACATATTCACGGGCATCTTTGAATAATGTGGGCCAATAATAACCAGCATGCATAATTTTGTGAGTTGTTGTATCACCTCCAAATGTCCACCTGCTGGACCATCATGTAATTCCTGCAAGACCTTCTGTTCAGTTTTTTCAAGGCATCTTAATAAAACTAAATCATAGTTCCTTCTAAACAACACATCATCAATAATCTCGAAGTGTTTCACTTTCAATCTTAAGGCAGGTTTATTTTTGTTTGAGAGATTAGAAGGAGCACACCCATTTTTAAATAAAATAATAAATCTTCATATTGAGATTCAGGGTTTGTGATACTTATCTCATTGATTTCCTCGATGGGGTTTGAATCGTCTTGTTCCCGAATGTTAAAAGCTCCTGCTAACAACCTCCAAAAACCTTGACCTTTCACAATTTTCGTTGGTTTAATGTCCAAATCATATTCTTGTAATGTTGTAACCCAGTTGGCCCTCTTCTCTCCTAATTCCCTCCGGACTAGTAATTGTCTCACTGCTGAAAATGGGACTATTATTTTTGTATGAGTTTTTAAGAGGAAAGTCCTAAAGTGTTTAATAGATTTGAACATAGCGAAAGCTTGCTTTTCTACATCAGAATAATTAAGCTCATCACCTTGGAGATTTGAACTAAAAAATGATATGGGTGCTTCAACGTTTTGATCATTGATTTGTGTCAATACAACTGCATAGGAAGTATCGAATGCTAAAGTATATAAAATAAAATGATTTGAAAAATTTGGAGTGTTTAATGCAGGAGCACTTATGATTGCTTGTTTGATTGAATCAAAATATTCCTTTTCTTTATGCCCCCATTTGAACACTAAATTTTTCTTAATCATGACCTGTAATGGTAAAACAATCTGTGAAAATCTAGAACAAACCTTTTTACAAAATTTATTTGACCTAAAAATGATTGCATTGATTTTTTATTGTGTGGAAGTGGGATATCATAAATCTCTTTAATCCTTTCTGGATCGATATAAATACCATCTTTTGAGACAATGAATCTCAAGAGTTTACCTTGGTCAATAGAAAAAAATAAATTCTTGGGATTCAATGAAATCCAATACATTTCACAACATTCAAAGATTTGCTTCAAATCATGTAAATGATTTGTTCTTTTCTTGAAGAAGACAGTATTTTCGTCCAAATAGACAATGACTAACTTATTAATTAAACCCTTGAATGCTATATCCATTACTCTCTGGAAGGTAGCTCCAACATTAATCAAACCGAAAGGCATTTTCTGGTAGGCATATGTTCCCCACTTAGATCTAAAAGTAGTATTGAGTCTATCATCTAGATGTACCAATATTTGGTTATATCCAGAAAAACCATCCAAGAAAGACATTAATTCGGAACCAGCTACTGAATGAAGAGTTTGTTCCATTGTACATACTGGGAAGTTATTCTTTTAGCTAGCTTTATTAAGATTTCTTAAATAAATGCAAATTCTAATGTCACCATTCTTCTTTCTAACAGGAACTAAGCTAGAAACCCACTTTGAATGTCTAACAAGGAAAATTATCTTAGCTTTCAAGAGTTTCTTTAATTCAACTTTAATTTGACTTTCTAGGTTCAGATGAATTTTCCTCAATTTCTGTTGCACTAGTTTCTCTTCAGACATCATTGGAATTGTATGTTGTATGATAGAAGTATCATATGTTTTCAAGTCATCATAATTCCAAGAGAAAACATTTTTGTATCTATTCAAAAGTATGATAAAGGCAAATCTTTCTTCTGAGGTAAGTCCTAATCCAAGATTAACATTTTGTGGTTTGGCCTTAGTGCCAAGATTTATTAATTCAAATCTCAATGTAGAACTCTGAAGTTTTGAATTAGTAACTTGCTTAAACCTATCCTTGATGTCATATAGATCCTCAAGCTTGACTACTGATTTAGGTATGGAATTTTCCTCAAGTCTTTGCTTCATTTGAAGATCATAATCAGTTTCATCAATAATATGATCATCATAGGATTTCTCAGGAGTTAAGAAATTAAAAATGTCATCATCATGATTGAATACCCGCCAGTTAGTGACATTGTCTGGAACTGATGGTCTAAAAATTAATTCAACTGAAAACCTATCAGGGCTATAATCCTCAGATGGGAGGAGCTTAGAAGCAACATTGGCTAGTAAATCAGCTATTGCATTCTGAGATCTAGGAATGGGAGAAATATTAAACGCTAGAAAATGAGATATAAGGTCTTGAACCAAGGACTAGTAATGCTTAAGATCTCTGGAAAGGAAATGAATAGTATTCCTTACCTACTTGATAACAATCTTGGAGTCACCAAATACTTTTAGATATTGCACTTTCAGGCCTATTGCTTTGTACAGTCCTTGAATCAATGCCTCATATTCAACAATATTATTTGTACACTCAAATTCTAGTCTGCAACATAACATAGTTTTCTCTCCCTTAGGACTAACTAAAATACATCCTGCTCTTGCACCGTCATTGGATTTTGACCCATCAAAATATAAAGACCAAAATACAGGCTTATCTATAGTTTTATTTACAATTTCTTTAGCAATATTAACACACCTTAATGTATCTATATGACAAAAATTTTCTATTCGATATGTGAAACAATTAACTGAGAAAGGTGATGATTGAGCGTTAAAATTACCAAAGAAAGATTGAGATGAGTAGTTTCCAAGAATATTATTATTGAAAGCTATGGGCTGGTTTTCTTTCTCAAATTCTGTTACAGTATGCGTCATATGCTTCTCTCGATTGATCTTAATTTGATTTGGCTTTCCTTTATAGGGAAGCCACATGTGAGACCAATCGATATAAATGTAACCATGGAGTTTCTCAGACCAATCCTTTCTTAGAATTAAGCCATAAAACTCAGGGATGTCAGCAATCAATGTATCAATTCTTTGAACAACTCTAGGAACAGTTTATAACCTAATGGTGACTAAATTGATTTCTCCTAATACTTGAACCTTAGTTCGATCTAATTGCACAATATGCACTACAAATTTTTGGGGCTCAATATTTAATTTTGAGAAAAACGAAGCTGGAATTATATTCGATGAAGCCCCTAAATCTATCAAGCAATTATGCAAGTTTCTATTGTAGATTTTATAGGTCAAGAGAAAAGGAGGGGTATGAGAATTAGTTCTATCTTTGATCAACACAACGTCAGTAGCTTCTACTCTATCGGATGGTGGCGTACCTGTTCCATTAGCTACCTTGGATAGTACAACATTTGGAAGAGGAGAAGAAGGTACTACATTTAATTCTTTCAGTAGCAATTTCTATTGATGTTTGAGCTTACTAATCTCAAATATAGAGATATTTGCTCTAGTCTTCTTCATGTCTTCGATGATGTTATAATCCATAGAGTCAACAACTACCAATGTCTTAGATGATGAAGGTGGATTGGAAGATGATGGTTGGGTTTGAGTAGGCATTGTTGTAGATTTCTTTGTGGGAGCCTTATATTTAGTAGCAGAACTCACATTTTTCTTCTTTTGAGTTGGTTGCACAAGTTCTGCAACTCCTTTACTCCTGGTACTTACTGGGAAATCTTCTTGTTCACTTTCGGTATCTGAATTAGGTAAAATAAAATCCCACATACCATGACATTCTACAACTTCTTCTTCCTCAGTTTCCTCTGATGATAAGATTGTATCTTCATATTCATCATTATCTGGATTTGATTCTGCATTAGATATAGCATTAGGCCGTTTTGATTCAGGTTTTTTGAAGTTTCTAAATGGCTTCTTAGTGGAGGTCTCGGCTACTTGTTTTTTAATTTCTACCATCTCATTTGACATAGTCTTTAAAACCTTTTGCAGACCCTCCATGTCATATGAGTCTTTAGCCACTTTCTTCTTTGAATCATCTTTAAAAGTAACTTTTTTGGACTTTCTCTCCTCAAGAGCGGGTTTCTTTTCCAAAGCGATTATATGCTTTTCAACGGTGATTGCTTCTTTCATATTCTATGCTAAAATAGGCTTTGTAGCTCTATCAACGAAGATTGTTATATTTGAAGGTAACATAGAGATATACCATTCACTTCTAACCCCTTCACTAGGTTTAGATGCAATAGGAATCTTATTTAAGAGCTTATTAAATCGCGAGTTGAAATCTTTGATAGGTTCTCTTGATTCAACTTTAAGATTTGAGAGATCATTGATTAATGTCACTGTAGACATATCATCACCAAATTTAGTCAAGAACCGCTCTTGGAAAATATTCCAAATAGTAATGGATCCTGATGGTACTGAAAAATACCAGGATCTAGCTACTCCTTGTAAGGTATATGGGAAAAGCCTAACAACAACGTCTTCTTCAGTAACTCCATTTAAGTTTACTGACAACATAAAGTTGTTTATATGTTCTTCTACTAGTATGCCTATATCTGGGTTAAACATTGACAGCCATTTTTCGGCATGAGCAGGCAATTGACTCAAGGGCGCATGCATTCAAACTGCCCTTGGATTGTTCCATGGTCTCTATGCCATTGTTGGGCTACTAATAGAGGAAAGCGCATATGAAGTTACAAGTGGTTAGGAAGACGATGTTGAAGTTCCTGTACCCTGTTGAACAACAATATGGAGTTGGGGAGTGAATGGTTGACTTTGCAATGGATTAAATGAAATGGATGATGATGATGAAAGAGTCTCACTATCAGACCCTTCCGATGTCTTCCTTGCTCTTTTTCTTTTAGGCAGAGGGAATTTTGTGGGTTCTATACCAAGCTTTTCACTCTGTAATCTGGTAAGAGGATGGGAAGGAATGTATTGCGAAGTCACACCGCCTTGAGATAACTCAAATTTCTGTGGTGATATTGAAAATCCTTGAAGTTTATGAATTAAAGACGGAACTTTAGGAGATTCAAGAGTAGATTTTTCAAATAAGTTCAGGTTTTCAGCAGTGGTTGTTTTCTCAACTTCTCTCTTATAAATTGGATATTTAGAATGAGAGGGAGAAGTCAGGGGAGATGTTAAGGGAGATTTACTCTTGGAATGGGCTATGGATTTGGATTTACTCACCATTCACAGTTCATGCCCTCTTTCTAGTGCCAAAAATTTTGATGCCTCTAAAATCGGTACATCAACATCGGGGAAAACCACCCGGTCCAGACCTTAGTGTAGTTCCTTTTCCGTTTGGTGTGGTGGATCCAACTGGATGTAATGAGACTAGTTTCCCAGTGATATATGATTTGATGGGTGATTGGTTTGTAATGTATAACGAGAGTAATAACTTCTCTATTCTAAAGTACAAAAATATACAAAAATAACTAATCTATCCCAGCTATTTTCTAATAATGCGATTCCTGATTGTTTCTATGAACAAATAAACATAAAGATGACTTATTCATAACATAGAAATATGAATTCATATGATGATTACTTTGTTTAATTAATTAAACAAACTAATAATTAAAACATTATTGCATTGATCATAATATATCACTAACATATATATTTAAAGGATGACAACTCTGAAACATTCAAAAGTGACAAGTTAAAGAATTGTTTTATAAATATATACATATCAATAATAGCAAAGTTGATAAATGCTAATTCACATAGAGAAATAAAGCGAAAACATAGATAATAGTATTGTATGCATTTGGATCTCCTCTGATGTAAATCACATTCAAATTCTACCTTCTAATTTTGGAATACTTTCACAGGACACAATAGTGCAAATCTCATAAAAGCCTCTTTGTCAAAATTCATAATTCTGGTCCAGTCTTTTATAAAAAATATATATCGAAAGTGCAGTAGTGCAACCTCCGATTTAAGTCTTAATACAAAATTGTGAACCCTTTCTAAAAACATGAAAGGGTATTTAAATACTACAAATAACAACAAACTATGAAAGAAAGTCGCTATGTGCTGGGATAACTAAAAACACATAAATCTGGGATTTATCCTAAAAATAGCAGTGCTACGATGGTTGAATGTATTCACTGTATCGACTTATATTCTTGTGATTGTAGTTGGAAAATGGCGAGCATTGGCTAGATCTCTAGTGGTTAACTCATCCAGGAGTGTAACTGAGCTGTATATGTGGCATCGGCAAGTTCAGGGATCATGCAGTTGATCACATCCGTGAGACACCTCATCGCCATTTGTTGACTGTGTGGTTTAACAAGGAAAACTAGAACGTTTCCCATGTTAGGCTTTGAATGTCTTCGATCAATTTTTCTCTTTGCATCAGCGCTTGTTTCCAATGTTGTTCCAACCATTTTACCTTTGGGAGTTTGCCCGAAGAGCAATCTATAATTATATTAGATAAATGCAGACTTGTTATAGACATATTTGGGCACTGCAAACCCAATCTTATATGTCCATAAACCAAGGGCTTCTAAGTCCCTAAAAGTGTTGTTTCATACCCTAAAGGAACAAGGTCAACTGATTACATCATCTCCTAGAAGTTCTCCATGAACAACTACTCAGAATTGGTCAAAACTGGACCATCTCACCTTCTCCATGGTCAAAGTGCGATGCATCCCACCTAATGCACATAGGGGGTATGATGCATACTGGAAATCCCTTCTATGGGGTGCGATGGGTGAGAGTAGACAAATGGCAGAGACAGTTTGCAAGGTGGATGATCATGGAATCTTCCAGAAACTTCTCCTGTGACCCTTGCCTCTCTGAATTCGCCCAGGGATGAGTAAGAGATCATGAAATCTCCAAGTGGAAGTGAGAAATATCAAAGTAATGACACTAATAAAAAACCCAGAAGCTGACTCACCCACCTGCAAACATCTATATATGGATCCCTAATCCTAGAGATCCAGAGGTTGAAATCTTGTATTTTGTAAGGAAGTGCTATTGGTTTCTTTGTGGAACATCATAGTGTTGGGAAATCTAGCTTTTCATGAGGTGAAGAAGGGCTTTCATGCTGGGAGGATGACACTAGGTCAGATCAATGTGTTGTAATCCTCTCTTCTACTCTTTCTATCAATAAAGCTATTTGAGTTTTCCTCCATATTCTTGTATGTCTGAGTTGATATATGCATTTGTGTGGTCAATATATATCTGATCCTATATTGTTTATGATTGTACATATCTATGCTTTTATGGTATTATACTGCTTTGACTCTACAGGTGCTCTTTGAAGTGGGACAAGCAAGGAAGGAGTGGAAAATATTTGTCAAAGGGAAGAGGAAACAAGCAAGGAGCCAAATGAAAGACTGAGGTTGGTACTCTCTGCTTCTCTCTCATGTACTTCTCATAAAGGAAAACACAAGTGACTTTAGTTTTTTTATTTCTAAGATAGCTACCCGTCTAAGTGGGACTAGCAACGCTGAATGGACACTAGTTTTCCCGATAACAAAATGGCGACTCTGCTGGGGAGAAAATAGCTTGTTTGCTTGTTTATATTTGTTTGCTTTATAAACTACAGATGGAGCCTGAAGTCAAGCCAGCTAGCCTTCGAACATCTTTTGCTATGCAACTACAAAGTAGATCAATGTTGCTTCAGTCTATCTTCAGGTTTTGTTTATAAACTGAACGACTGATTTGCAAACATCCTAATTTCCCTGGTGGTGGCTCAAGTAACCTCATTAGATCAACCCCTATACTTTTTATTTACTAACTATCATTAGTTCAACCTAAATCCCTAAACTAAGCTGCAAACTATGACCAAAAACCAAGTGAAAGTCTTGTCCCTGGACCATCGCACTGTCTCCTTTTGACAGTCTGGATGCATTGCACCTCCTGTGTGAGGTAGGTGAGATGCATCCCTATTTCCCTATGTTACAGGTGCGATGATCAGATAAGACTATCTCTGCCTCCAGATTTTGGTTTTTTCTTCATTGTCTTGAACTTTATTAAGGAGTTTTGCTATCTGTGATCAGTATACCACTATTGAAACTCCCTTCCTTTGCATTATTTAGCCTCCATTGTACAAAGAAATGTGAATGTTTTTATGTATTTTTTTTACCATTTACAACTTTCCTTTACAAAAAGTAGCTTAATCTAACTATTGTCTTTTGATTTGGAAGTGTCGCAAGTGTCGTTTTCAGCTAAAGAAAAGAATCCTACTCTTTTTGATAGTCGATTACACTGTTACTCTTGTATTTGATTTGAATTAATAGTATTTCAAGTGTCGAAATATGTTTTCAAATTGAAGTTGAAAGTTTCATTCTTAGCCTTCCTTTCATTTTTTAAATTCGAAATCGCAAAGTGTCGTCTTAGCCTTCCTTTCATTTTTTGAATTTGAAATCACAAACTAGTCTTCCTTTCGTTTTTTGAAGTCGAAATTGCAAAGTATCATCTTAGTCCTCCTTTCCTTTTTTGAATTTGAAATCGCAAAGTGTTGTCTTCGTCTTCCTTTCGTATTTTGAAGAGAAAATTGTTAGTACTGTTGCTTTGAGAGAAAAGATAGTTCATATTTGTACTTAGCATTCTTTTTGTCATTCACACATTAAGAAAGTGGAAAACAAATACATGCATGTGCATTTGCATTTACACTGCCTGTTGATTTTGATTTACGACACTGCATGTTAGTGTGTGTTCTCTGCTCTATGTTGAAAGAACTTCGCTTCTATTTCCTTAGTAACAAGGATTTTCATTGCAAAAAGAGAAAGTAAACGTTTGTTTATCATCTTAGATTGCATATTTAGGAGTTGTATATCTACATCACGCGGTGAACCTTAAAGGAAAACTTCTTAAGAAAGATCAACTATAAAATAAATTCAATGAACATAAAAACGCTTTGGAACCTAACACACAACATTTAGAAGTCTAGGCTAGAGATGTATTCTAGCATCGTAAAGCCTAGTAACTATCTCTTTCATCATAGGTTGGGTGATTCCTCCTCTTTGAGACGACAAGTGCCAGTACAGACTTGTGCTCCCACATACCGTTGAGCATATATTGGGAGACCACAATAGGCTATATCCTTTATCCTTAGGAAGCCGTGTCTGCCGCCCTATCGATCGCAATGCACTGAACACAACATTCGGGAAGATTGACTGTTGTACCATAAAAAGTATTCTGCAGTTTTGCGATTGGTTTGGTAATCCCTCTATCTAGATTTCCAAATTAGTCTCTTTCGCTCCTTTTCAGACTCCTTAAAAGAAAAGGTCCATATGAGCACTTGTCACTGCAGGTTCATTAAAAATCGAAGGTGACTAGAGTCATATTTAGCTTTTTCTTGACTCTTAAAGATTGAAAAAGCAAGTTGTGTCAAAGC
The DNA here is from genome assembly GCA_000404065.3 of Pinus taeda. NCBI lineage: Eukaryota > Viridiplantae > Streptophyta > Pinopsida > Pinales > Pinaceae > Pinus > Pinus taeda. The sequence continues at coordinate 59,096 of APFE030100126.1, forward strand.
GTCATCAAATTTATTTTAATCGAAATAACGTCATTGTTCCCTCGTTGATCTTAGGTTGAGAAAATGGAGTCCAGCAACCAAGGATTCCCCCTTGGGGGAAATCCTAGTCCTTTCTCCTCTTGGGGAGATGTTGGTGCACCTCATATGGCCACACTGTCCCTTCCAGGACTAGAAATTAGCCTACCTCTATGGCTCTTCTTGACCTCTGTCATTCAAAGCACTATGATTCCTGAGCAATCAAATCAGCAACCAGATGATACTGAAGTTACCCCCCAACCTTATACTTCATTTATTTCTCCCTCTCCTTCTTCCTCTTCACTTGGCAAAGTTGGTAAAACTAAAAACCAAGTAACTGAGAAGAAGAAGAAAGAGAAGGAGAAGAAGAAGAAGAAGAAGCCAACGATGAAAGGGGGCAACCTTGCATCGTCTAGCAAAAATCCACACACCACACTGTCCAAAACTAAATCTCCATGTGTCATTTGCAAGGGAGACCACTATCATCGAGATTTTCCTTGCATCCCATGGATCTTAAGGGACTGGTCTCTCCGCTTGCACAATCCGGTGTCCTCAACCTCTGACGATCATGTTGAAAGTACAATGTCAACTACTGAAAATGAAGTCACTGGACAAAAAGGAAGATCTAAAATTCCTTGTAGACTATGTGAAGGCGATCATGCCATATACCGTTGTCCCTTCCTAGAAAAAGCTAAAAGAGTCTTGGATAACCATCCTGCTTCACTGCTACGACTTCCTCCTGGATACAAGAAACTCTTGCTGAGTCCGTCACTAGTTGAAAATCTGACTAACACACCTTTGTGGTCGATCGAAGCATCTATCATTGAAGATAAACCCTCTGAGTCCACACCGGACCAAAGTCAACATGTGGAGATGGTAATCGACCCAGTCTTGTCTTCAGAAAGTCTACCTTCAGATGATACAATCACCAAGAAGAATGAGAATGACACTATTCAAATTATCTTCGTAAACATAGACTCCGATGAACATGGGGGCAATCTACCCATTCCTTTACCGCGGGAAGGAAGTTCGTTGGAGACGTATCTGGCCATTTATTCGGTCCCACCTCCAAGAAACCTAGTCGTTTCCTTTGACTGGAATCTACTAGGCAGACCCTGCCTACCATCTAATGTACCATTCCAAATCATAGTACAAACTTATAGAATGGTCATGGTTAGTACTATCATGGATGAAGGGGCTTCTGTGAGTATCCTTTCCTCAACTTCTTGGAAAGCGCTTGATTCATCATCGCTTCTGCCTGAGATGCGAAATCTGACAGGCTTTGACAAAGGAACCAGTTGACCCGTTAGGGATCCTTCCAAGTTTGCCTATAATTTTGATAAGGAAAATTGTCTACCTGAACATAATGGTAGTCCAAGGACCTTTAGATTACAATCTAATCCTTGGGCATGACTACATTTATAGCATGGGAGTTATTGTCTCCTCACTCTTTCGACTGATGTGTTTTCCGCATGAAGGAAGAGTGGTCCAGCTCGTAGACCAACTTTCATTCCCTGGCTCGCACATAGCTAATAGTCAAATGCCATCCCTAACTGGTCTTTTTGCGCAAGGAATGTCTCGTCAATCTCCAATCCATCCACCTGATGAGTGTGAGTGATTCGGTGATTGTGACTGAAACCTAGTGGGCATGCACCCTAGTCTGTTTCAGCAGGAAAACCCCAGTTATAAGGTAGCTTTCCACGTAGGAATATGACTATTCTGACACATCCGTCCATTTAGGAAAATGGGATTAGACTGGAATAAGATACCTCCGTCAAAAGGTATGCCTTTCCCGACAGAGTAAGTGTTTTATCTACAAATTGAAGGGTAACCTGGAAACTCAACTTCATTATACCTGGGGGCATGCAAACCTTTTTGCATGCAAGTGAAAAGCGACCAACATAACTCTAACCCCATAGTTTCTGCTAACTTCAAACTGCTTAAGTTAGCTGATCGGTCTGATCAACCATTCACCTTTGCAAATGCAAAGTAAAGGATGTGTTTCTCACCGAGAAACTATCCTACCTAACCTTGGTAGTTCTTTAACCCCTAGGACAATAGTTGGTCATTTCTAGCTTGTATACAAAAGGCTCTGGAGCAATGTTTCGAATGGGGAAAGCTCCCTAAAAAATGAACCTATCAATGAGACATCCTTATTATATGACTGGCACGAGAAGTTTTACGCGAAGTTCAATCTCACTAAAAAATAAACCTAGTAATGAGGATATGTTCCACTAGTGTTTAAACTATTAAAAAATGAACCCACCTTTAGTAAATAACCATTGCGATCACATTATCATCAGCTTTTGAGCCTTGGTCATGTTCTTACCATCACCTCCACTCTATGTTAGCCGATCATACACCTCCATTTGATTGTTTACCCCTTTTGGGGAATAGCTACGACGAGTGATTCTATTAGCCACCTTCTTTACATTGTTGTGACTGAAGAGTTCCAACCCTCACCTGGAACTATCCGCTACCAAAAAACATCACTCATTCCTCAAAAAACGAGTCTCCTTTAAGCTCTTTTCATCTGAATCATAAAATATGAAAAGATTGTTGAGCAATTGGCCTCTCCAGCTCGTTAAAGCGACTGGAAGTGCTATCCCTCCTCTAGATTTTAATCTTTTTGGACCTGAGTGATTATTACACAAAAAGATCGAGCACTTGTCTTGTTCGGCTCCTTAAAACTATCGAAAAGTCATCCCTTTCGTATTAATTTACAATTTTTCAGACTTAAGGGATTACATGACGAAAAAGGAATACTGGAGTTTCCTTTTGGTCCCTTTTCAGACTCTCTAAAAATGAAAAGGACCGAGTTATCTTTGTCGTTAAACTCATTAAAACCAATAGCGACAAACTTGTCCATGCAGGCAAGAATGAGTTTCACTGTCGCTAGGCTCATTAAAACATAGCGATGGGTTTTCCTGAAGGAAAAATTATAGAACAAGCATATGTTATCCTCCTCAAGCTTGAAAAAAATAAATAGGTACTCGTCATAAATGACTGGGGAAAAATTGGGAAGAAAACTTGAAGAAACTTTATTGGTAGCAAGTCACTCTTGAACATGGCACTTTCACTCCATCACCATGATTGAGTCGGGTTGGGTTATTCTGTTCACCGCTAATATCACCATTGGTCCGCCATACCATCCATTTTTGGGGTTAACGCTACCAATCCATTTCAGTGTCGCCGATATGTTCAAGAGAAGTTGCTCAGAGAATTCACCAACCCAGCGTGTGTCTCATTTGTTGCAATAACTTCACGCTTCATTCTTTCATGACTGCCACCTTGAACCATGTATCATCAGATCGTTTTCACCTCCAACAAAATCATTTGCTCCATTTTGTGTCGTAGATGTGGGATTCATTAAGGCCCTCCTACGACGGGTCACTTCTTGTTGACATTAGCTCATTATCTAAGAAGTCAACTTAGGAACAACCCTTTTAGTACTTTGAAGCTTGCATACCTCAATGGCAAGTTTCTCACTCCCGGCAACATGTTTACATCAATGGCCTTCGACTGAAATATTTTACGTGGTGTTTGACATCGACTCATGTATTCGCACCACGTGAATTGTACTACCGTACCTTGAGGTCATCATCATTATCGGTGATTCCTCTCGTGCCTGTTAATAGCTTACATCACTGGCTGGTAATCAGGCAATGTCTTTCCATGTTCGACTTCAGAACATCTTTTCACATGGATCGACTTGTACCTCGGGTGAAGATTGAATGAGTTTGAATATTCCGGATCTAGTTTCATCCATCCGGGCTGCAATATATTCAGGAAAATAAAGACATCAAATGTACATCATTGCTGCACAGATAGTCATCCAAGCCAAAGGATGATGGCTGTACCAGAATCATCAGTCTACCACACAGATGGTTGTCTGTCCTATGTACATGAAAATGAATTTATAAAGCTGAGCATGGGAATGCCTGCCTTAGCTAGAGCATGAAAATATTATGAATATAATGTATTGTATTGTATCTTATTATAGGTCACCTTCCAGTTCGTAAAACCTCTGATTCTCATGATAAAGCATTTCACCCGACATCAAAAGATTTACGACCTCATGCTTTAGGGGGCAATTGTTATAGAAATATTTGGGCACTGCAACCCCAATATTATATGTCCATAAACCAAGGGCTTCTAAGTCTCTAAAAGTGTTATTTCACACCCTAAAGGAACAAGGTCAACTGATTACATCATCTCCTAGAAGTTCTCCATGAAAAACTGCTCAGAACTGCTCAGAACTGGACCATCTCACCTGCTCCATGGTCAAAGTGCAATGTATCCCACCTAATGCACATGGGAGGTGCGATGCATCCTGGAAAGCCCTTCTATGGGGTGCAATGGGCGAGAGTAGACAAATGGCAGAGATAGTTTGCAAGGTGGATTATCGTGATATCTTCCAGAAACTTCTCCTGTGACACTTGCCTCTCTGAATTCACCTAGGGATGAGTAAGAGATCATGAAATCTCCAAGTGGAAGTGAGAACTATCAGAGAAATGACACTAATCAAAAACCCAAAAGCTAACTCACCCACCTGCAAACATCTATATATGGATCCCTTATCCTAGAGATCCAGAGGCTGAAATCATGTATTTTGTAAGGAAGTGCTGTTGGTTTCTTTGTGGAACATCATAGTGTTGGGTGATCTAGCTTTTCATGAGGTGAAGAAGGGCTTTCATGCTGGGAGGATGACGTTGGGTCAGATCAATGGGCTCTCTTCTACTCTTTCTATCAATAAAGCTATTTGAGTTTTCCTCCGTATTCTTGTATGTCTGAGTTGATATATGCATTTGTGTGGTCAATATATATCTGATCCTATATTGTTTATGATTGTACATCTCTATGCTTTGATGGTATTATGCTGCTTTGACTCTACAGGTGTTCTTTGAAGCGGGACAAGCGAGGAAGGAGTGGCGAAGATATGTCAAGTGGTACTCTCTGCTTCTCTCTCATCTACTTCTCATAAAGGAAAACACAAGTGACTTTAGTTTGTTTGTTTCTAAGATAGCTACACATCTTAGTGGGACTAGTAGCTTTGAATGGACACTAGTTTTCCCAATAACAAGATTGTTGTTGATTAATTCAATCAGATTATTTTTTGTTTCTCTGCATCTGGATGTAGCTCTCTCAGCTTTCATTAATTGAGACTCCCATTCAGAAAAAAAGATTTCCTTATGTGACTCCTGTATCCTTATGTTGTGACCATCAACAACCCCCCTTTTTATTAGTGTTAGCAATAACATTAATAGATGGGGTCCCTTCCAAAAACTCAAAACTGAGCACTTAATATTCCCTTTTTGTTTTCAATAAAACATAATGTCAAAGCAAAACTCCCAACAATATGAATTCCTACCTTTTCATGCTTCATGCGCATAAAAAAACATTATAAATGTTAAGCCTCCTTATGAAAAGAACTATACAACCACAAAATCTACGAAAACCCTTGTAAGCGGAAAGTCCTGAGTACTAAGCAAAACTTTAATAAACCTGTTCTTTTAATGATAAACATCACATCTCAAAAAAGGGTAACGGTGGGCATCCTTTACAAAGAAACTCTTCGAAAAAGAGAGAATGTGAGATTGCAAGCCCTACAAACTCATCGCATATCGCAGATTCCATTGACCTTAGCGCCAGTTAATACAAAATGCCCAAATTTTGCGAAATGCAATAAGTTTCTCGCAAATCACATCTCATAGTCGCACGATGAAACAAATGGTTGTTAAAGATAATAGGTTTTGTGATATCATGATCTGTGATATTGCGAAGCAAATTGCAAAATCTATTTATTGCAAATCTAAGGGATCAGAGTTCAATGATAGTACTTTCCATCGTTCGATGCAAGCATTATGAGCATTAATGTTAGCTTAATGGTCCATTGATGGTATTTATTAAAAACAAATCAGATCTGGTTTAAAGGACCATCTCACATACGATGATATCTTTGATATGATTTTAAAAATTAAAAGCTTTCCCATCATCTTATTGTTGTTCATTATTCCATCATCCTTATTGTATCTTTGTTCTCTGCTTATTATTTTTAGGAGCAATACACAGAGCAATACACAGAACAACACACAGAATGTAATGGTAAAGAAAGGCAAATCTCCTACATCTGAAAAATCAAAGATGACTCCATTATTTATAGACACTACTTGCACTAAGGAAGCAGGGATATATACTTGGGAAGGCATGTACTGACTGTTAGAAGAAGAAAACCCAAGAGTTATGAAGGTTATAGTTACAACAGATGGACGTGGGTCATCCGAAGCATCACTAATAGGGCTTTCATGCTTGTTTCTGGACCGTATTGCAGTGAGGCCGAAGATACTCCCTTACATGGATATGGTAAAATGGATTATAGACCACGCTGATATATCTGACTGGAAATTCAAGACATGGAACTAGGAGGTCATGGGGTCATTTACCCCAAGTAATTTAAGGTGTATGTATCACCTGCTAGAACCCCATGCCAGTTATAATAAACAGTTTATGGAAAATTTTACCAAAGAGAATGAGGATTTGACAGACTGAACAAAAAGTTGGTTCGCGAAGGAGGAACCATTAAAAAATGATAAAAATGGTATGTACACTACTCGCTCCCTCTCTCCTCCCTATTGTTTTGCTGCTGCAATGTTGTGTAGACTATTTGGGAAGCCAGATATCAATAAGTTTTCATTAGAATGGTTACCTTTATTAGATGCGGCCACCAATGCCACCATAATGGATTGGGCCCAAATTTTATCGGATAATTTAGCTTCTGCTATTTTAAATTATCAAACTAAATAAGTTTTTCTCAAAGGTTTTACCCTCCATTCTTTTTAGCTGCCTACGTCATGGATGCCATTTGTTTCATCTTTGATTTTCCCATCATGGGTTGGAAATGGATAGTACAGAACCCTCTACCTATTCAGGTTTATCGGAAAGAACTGTGGGAATCCAATTTCATCCCACATTTCTACAATATTTTTCATGGAGTGATGCTTCCTATTCATAAAATGCTATATAACAAAGATGCCCCAAGATTTTCCCCAGAAGCTGAAATTGACATTCTCCCTATGGGATGGTGGTTGGGGGAGGAGTTTTTCACATACATTAGGGTATTTGGGAGCATTGCTTCACCTCACGTACTTCCTTTATATTCCCCCAACAAACTTATGGCCCGAGAGATAGCTTATCAGACCTATGGTGTTGGGGGAATGAGCAGAGAACTCAAGAATTCTAAGAAGGCCATCTGGCCTCAATTCCTTATGGTTTGCAGGGCCTTTGCCTTATTTGATTTGGGTCATGATTTTAAAGAGGTTTATAATATGCTAATTTTATAGCTAGCAAAGTTCTGAGGGAGGCAGTATGATCCCTTGGATACTGTCATGAATTTTACAATGATGGTCAAAATAAAAGTGTTTACTAAAGAAGATGATATCTTCAACGATGTCTTTCGACAGAAGAGCTCTCTTAGAGAGATTCTACATATGGCACAAATTCAATTTGACCAAGAGAAGGTTCAAGAGTTGAACCATTACAAAGAACAGAGATTCGCAAATGTCCCATTATACAAATTGCACATTGAACCAATAAGGGAGCCAAGTCCCAGTAGTAGCATAAGTGGAATTTCAAGAGAAGAGAAGTCTAAATCAAAGTCTAAAAGGGAATCAGCTGAAAAATCTGATAAGCAGTGAAAGAGTGAACACAGTAGAAGTGAAGGGTCAATCAAAGATACATCTTAGTCTACAGAGAAGCCTGATCAGCAGGTTTTGTCCCCGGAATAGGCCGCGACTCCTACTCCCCTCGCAAAGCCAACAAAGCCAATTATAGTAGATCTAGAAAAGGAATGGGAGAATTTTAATGAACTAATCAACACTAAGGAATAGAGTGCAGGACCACTGATAAAACTAGGGGAGAAAACCACAGAGATGATAATATAAGATGTTATTAATACTCAAGACACAAAGCATATTCCTGTTGCTCTGTCATCCAAAATTGTATTGAAAAATAGAGGAGATTCCTCCTCTAGATGTATTTTATAGCCCACAACATAAGGTTGTTGTTAGGAGACAAAGGAAGAAACAAAAAATAGATACTGTACTTTCTCCAGAGGTTGAACCTTTGGATTTTCTTTGGTAGGACCCAACCACCAATCCAATGGAAAGCCTAACTAGGCTCTCTCAGATTGCGGGGGCATATGCTTCTACAACCATTGATAAAGCGTAACAAGTTCAAATGCTGTTAAAAGGAAAGGAGGATAAGATCCTATTTCTGGAACAGTAGCTACAACAGGCCAGCGTTAGCCAAGAAGTAGAAATACAATTGGCAAAGCTCCAACAGGACTTCCAGCAGATGCAATTGAACTATCAAAATAGGCTGGCCAAAAAAGAACAACAGTTACATGCCACAATAGAACTGCATAAGGACGACGATAAAATTGAAGAATTCATCACAGAAGCCCTTGCCATCAATGACCAACTCTTCCAACAAGAAGTAATGCTTTGAAAAAGGATTTCACAATGGAATTCCCATTGTGAAAAAAGTGACAACATTACAAATCAAGTCGTAGACTTACGACTTGATTATGATTTAGTTTTTAAGAAAGTTTCTGATTTTGTGAATTGGCGGAAATCAGAGGAAGTAAAAAGAAAATAATTGCCCAGGATTGATGAATCTCACAAAGAATTGCTATTTGCGAAATGGGATACACATCTCAAGGGAGTAGAGCAAGCGATGGAGGAGGCAGCAACAACAACAAGCAACATAATCGACTGCATCAACGAAAATTTGCACAAAGCAAATTTAATATCTGAAATCACTCTAGTGTTCCTCCCAAAGGCACAGTAGTTGCAAACAAGATGGAAGTAAACAAAAAAAGAAGGCAGAGTCAATTAAGCAGATAAGCAAGTTAAACTGGGACATTTACTGGCAGTATTTGGTAAAACCACATAGCTAGTGGATGACTCTAAAGTGCCTTATAACATCCATCGAGAAGATAGTACCAATGCTCACAGATTCCGTATTTGCAAGTCAATTGGACGTTGAAGTCGGCCAACCAATGTCTTGAAGCCCATTCTGGATATTTGCAACTTAAAAGAATAGATACAGTTTTAGTTTGATTTTAGTTCATTTTTGCTTAAAATGAGGAAGGTGGTTTAAGCCTCCTCATCTATTTTTGTAATATTTATTTTTAGTTTTCATTAGAGTAGTATTTAAACCCCTCTCATGCATTTAGAGAGGGGTCTAGAAATCTGTCAAAAACAATTCTTCAAAATATGCAGTTTGGCCCCCACTGAGGAGGTTTTGATAAATGAATGGATTGAGGTTTATTTGTATCTGAGTTTGATGTCTACTACTGAAATGCACTTCTATAATCTTAGTGGATTTTGAATTATTTGAAGATAAATCTATATCGCTGAAGCTCATGAGTAGAACCTATTACTAATGGTACTTTTATCTCCTAATACTTTTTGCTTATGTGCCAAGTGATAAATTATATTTAGTTATTGATATATGAAAGCCAAAATGTTCAGTTGTCATTATTGCACTTTTTTACGGTGATAACTATTCTTTTTTATGCTGAGTGTATGAATGACTTATTATGTGATTTGTTTATCATAATTGTTTTGGCAAATTTCTTATACGAAACAATAATTTTTAATGGATTCCTTTCTCGTAGTGATTGAATGATTTTTATTACCAATTGTTGTTGGAAATTATTTTAGATCACATAAGTAAAGCGTTACTCCTGGGATAGTTTAAAGTTAGATGTTTTATTTCAATAGAATAAATTGCATATGTTAGTTAAGAGATAGATTAAATTTAGAATAAAGAATTCACCCCATAAACCCAAAAAACAAAAACATCATCCCGTTAGTGTACCATCATAAACAGATTGGGAAACTGGTCCCATTATCACCAGTGGGAGCTATTATTCCAAATGGAAAAGGAGTTACTTTCAAGGTTCGGACCGGATGGTTATACCCCTTGTTGTAGACCCGATTTTTGGGCCTTCAACATATTTGGCACTAGAAGGAGGTCCTAAACTATGAATGGCGAGAAAATTTAAATCGATAACCCATTCTAAGAGTAAATCACCCTCAACATCTCCCCCAACTTCTCCATCGCATTCTGAATCTCCAAATTACAAGTGAGAAGTTGAGAAAACAACAATCGTTGCTGAAAACCTGAACATCTCAGATAAATCTACTCTTGAACCTCTTGAAGTTTAGTATTTAATTCATAAACTTCAAGGATTTTCCATATCACCACAAAATTCTGAGTTACCTCAAGGTAGTGTGACTTCACAATACATTCCTTCCCATTCTCTTACCAGATTACAGAGTGAAAAGCTTTGTATTGAACCAACATAATTTCCTCTGCAAAAATAAAAAAGAGCAAGGAAGACATTGGAAGGGTCTGATAGTGAGATTCTTTCATCATCATCATCCATTTCATCTAATCCATTGCAAAGTCAACCATCCACCCCCTAACTCCATATCGTTGTTCAACAGGTTACTGGAACTTTAGCATCATCTTCCCAACCACTTGTAAGTTCATTTGCACTTTCCTCTACTAGTATCTCAACGATGGCAGAAAATCCTCCACCAAGGCCTTGGCCCAATCCAGGGGCAGTCACAATGCCTACACCCTTGAGTCAATTGCTAACTCATCTTGAGAAATGGATACCAAAGTTTAACCCAGATATAGGCGTATTGGCAGAAGAACACATAAACAACTTTATGTTTTCAATAAACTTAAATGGAGTTACTGAAGAAGACGTTGTTGTTAGGCTTTTCCCGTATACCTTACAAGGAGTCGCTGGGTCTTGGTATTTCTCATTACGATCAGGATCCATTACTAGTTGGAATATTTTCCAAGAGCAGTTCTTGACTAAATTCGGTGATGATAGGTCTATAGTGACATTAATCAATGATCTTTCAAATCTTAAAACTGAATCAAGAGAACTTATCAAATATTTCAACACACAATTTAATAAACTCTTAAATAAGATTCCTACCACATTTAAACCTAGCGAAGAGGTTCGAAGTGAATGGTATATATTTTCCTTAGCTTCGACTATAGAAATATTTGTAGATAGGGCGGCTAAGCCAACATTGGTTGAAAGCATGAAAGAAGCGATACCGGTGGAAAAACGTATCTTAGCTTTAGAAAAGAAAAACATTGTAGATGAAAGAAAATCCAGAAAGGTTTCTTTTAGAGATGACCCTAAGAAAAAACAATCAAAGGACCCATTTGACTTGGAAGGGTTACAGAAAGTTTTAAAAACCATTTCCAACAAAATGGTTGATATTAAAAAACAAGTGGCAAAAACCTCTTCTAAGAAACCTTTCAAACCTTTTAGGAAGAATCCTTCCACCGATCCAAAGCCTCCCAATGCTATAACAAACACAGAATTGGAAGGGGAAGAATAGGAAGTTTCAAATGAGGAACATACTAATGATGATGAGGTTGTGGAACTACAAGGCATGTGGGACTTCATTCTTCCAGATGAAGAAGATCAAGATGCATTTCCAGTGACTACCAGAAGCCGAAATCAACTCGATCCTCCATAAGCCAATTCTAAATAGAAAAACCCAAACCTAGCTTCCAAAGATAAATCGTAGGTAAGAAATCATCACCAAAGGTGACTCAGACAAACCGAGTCCAATCTCATTCATCAACTCCATCTAAAAAACTTATCATTTCCGATGAAATGGAGTATAATATTGTTGAAGACATGAAGAAGACTAGGACCAACATTACCTTTCATGAGATGAGTAAATTGAAGCATCAACAGAAACTACTTTTGAAAGAGCTGCATGCAATACCTGTTGCACCTCTTCCTGCCACTGTAATCTCACAAGCTCTTCATGAAATGGGGAGACCTCCAACTGATATGTCAAATAAATTTGACCCAAATGGCATTGCTTGAATTGGAGGTAGGTCAAAATATCATACTCCTCCATTCCTCCTTACCTTTGAAGTTTTCAATAAAAATTTGCATAACTGTTTGGTAGACTCTGGTGCTTCATCTAATATTTTGCCTAAGACAGTTTGTGCAAAGTTAAATGTCTAACCTCAAAAGTTTGCAGTACACATAGTGCAATTGGACTGGTCTCAAGTTGAAGTTATTAGCGAACTCAATCAAGTGACTGTAAGGCTTTCATCGAATCCAAAGATATGTCAAGTCATTGACATTCTTATTGCAGATATTCCTGAGTTTTATGGATTAATTCTTAGTAGGGATTGGTAAGAAAAGCTTCACAGTTACTTTTCGACCGACTGGTCACACATGTGGCTCCCTTACAATGGTAAACCAAATTAGATAAAGGTTGAGCGAGAAAGACACCAAAAGTACATAGTGACAAAGTTAGAAGGAGAAAATGAACCTATAACATACAACAATAATATAATTGGAAACTATTCTGTTGATTCATTCTTAAGGAATTTCAATGCTCATACTTCACCTTTTTTAGAAAATTCAGTTTTATCTCAGATAGAAATTTTTTCTCAAACGGATACTTCTAAATGCATTAATTTTGTAGATAGGCATGTAAATACATCTTTGTTTTGGAAATTATTTTTCAATGGTTCTAAGTCTAATGATGGAGCAAGAGTAGGTTGTACATTAATTAGTCCACAAGGAGAGAAAACCATGCTAACCTGTAGACTAGAGTTTGATTGCACAAATAATACTGTAGAATATGAAGCTCTAGTTCAAGGGTTATACAAGGCAATCAGACTTGACATCAAATATCTACAAGTCTTTGGAGATTCTAAGATTTTTATTAAGCAGGTAAAAAATACTATACATTGTCTATCAGGTCACCTAAAGTATTATCAATCGTTAGTACAAGACCTGACTTCACATTTTATAGCATTCAATATTTCATCTATTCCCAGTCTCCAAAATGCTAGTGCTGACCTCTTGGCTAATATAGATTCCAAGCTCATTCCCTCAGAAGACTATAGTCCAGACAGATTCTCAATCGAATTGATCTTTAGACCCTCCATCCCAGATAATATTACCAACTTGAGAGTTTTTAATGATGACCATGATATTGTAAGTTTTCTAACTTTAGTAGGCTCTTACAATAATCATATAATTGACAAAGACCAACATGACAATCTGTTACAATAAGGAAGCACTAATAATGCTATACCCAAATCTGTAGTCAAATTGGAAGACCTATATGATTTAAACGACAGATTCAAAAGGTCGACCAATTCAAAACTTCCGAGCTCAACTTTGAGATATGAATTAGTGAATCTAGGAATAGAAATAAAGTTGTGGAATATCAACTTAGGTCTTGGTCTAACTCCAGAGGAAAAATCAGCCTTCATTCGACTCTTGAAACAGCATAAAAATGTCTTTGCCTAGAATTACGATGATCTGAGAACCTGTGACACTTCAATCATATAAAATACAATTCTGATGATCGCTGACAAAAAACCAGTCCAGCAGAAGCTGAGGAAAATCCATCCTAATTTGGAGAGCCAGATTAAGTTTGAGATGAATAAATTATTGAAAGCCAAAATTATTTTTCCTACTCAACATTTTAGATGGGTTTCCAACCTGGTACCAGTCATAAAGAAAAACAAAGACATCTGGATTTGTATTGACTTTCGAAATCTCAATAAAGCCTGCCAAATGGACAATTTTCCATTACCCCCTATGGAATAGATATTACAATCAATTGTAGGGTCTGATTTGATGTCCTTTTTAGGTGGCTTCTCATGATATAACCAAATTTTAGTCCATCTAGATGATTAATTGAAGACGACATTTAGAACCAAATGGGGCACATATACATATCAAAAGATGCCATTTGGATTGATTAATGCTGGCACGACATTTCAAAGGGCCATGGATATTGCATTTAAAGGATTATTGAATAAGTCAATGGTGATTTACTTAGATGACATAACATTGTATTCTAAAAAAATGTAGTAATCACCTCAGGGATTTAAAGCAGATCTTTCAACATTGTCAAAAGTACGGGATCTCACTTAATCCAAAAAATTCCTTTTTTGCATTAAGTGAATGAAATCTTCTCAGATTCATAGTGTCTAAATCTAGAATCCATATTGATCTAGATAGGATTAAGGAGATTTCTGAGACATCCTTACCCCATAACAAAAAAGCAATGCAATCCTTCCTTGGTAAAATCAATTTCGTTAAAAGATTTTTCCCTGACTTCTCAAGAATTGTGTCACCTCTCCAAGCAATGATCAAGAAAAAATCTCTCTTCAAATGGGTTCAGGCAGAACATGAAGCGTTCAACCTGATTAAACAAGAAATTATAAATGGCCCATCTCTAGTGACTCCAAACTTTTCTGATCTGTTCATTTTTTATACATTTTCCTCTAAGAAATCATATGCTACAATACTCAAGTAAGAAATCAAGATAAATAAGAAGCCCCAATTGCCTTTTTCAATTCCATATTGCAAGGAGCCAAATTAAATTACTCTGATGTTGAGAAATAGGCTTATGATATTTTCAAAGTGATCAAACACTTTAGACCCTTTCTTCTCAATACCCATACAAAAATAATAGTGCCATTTCCAGCAGTAAGAAATCTTCTGGTACAGAAAGACGTGGGTGAAAAGAGAGTGAATTGGGTCATAGCCCTGCAAGAATATGATGCTGAAATCAAGCCAGTAAATATTGTAAAAGGTCAAGGTTTTTGCAGGATGTTGGCTGGAGCATCGCATATATCAAAAATACATTCCCTTGATCATGAGGTACAAATGTATGAGGTAATCCTAAACGAGATTGAATCAAGATATGCTGATATCATGTTTTAACTAAAGAATGGATATGCTCTTTCACATTTGAACCATACAAAGAAAAGAGCCTTGAGATTAAAAGCCAAGCAATATCAAATTGTAAATGATGTACTCTTTAGGATGAATTATGATTCTGTTCTTCTTAGATGCTTTGAGAGGTCTGAAGCTAAAAAAGTATTGCAGGAACTTCATGATGGACCAGCAGGTGGACATTACGCAGGAGATGCGACAGCATGAAAAATCTTGCATGCAGAATACTACTAGCCAAAATTATTTAAGGACGCACAAAACTATGTAAGAAGGTGTCATATTTATCAAACTGTTGCTGGAAGACAGAGGAAGCCATCATTTCCATTGCAACTGGTCAACATTGATCAACCATTTGAGCAATGGGGATTATATATAATAGGTAAGATCATTCCTCACTCTTCTAAACAGCATAAGTACATCCTTATGACTACTGATTACTTTACCAAATGGGTAGAAGCAGTTCCTCTCAAAACAACCAACTTTGAAAATATCATCGATTTTCAGTTCATAATCACCAGGTTTGGCTTACCTTGAGCTTTAATGTTTGATAATGCATCATATTTTTCTGGTAATACTGTGACTGAATTTGCACTCAAAAGAGGCTTTAAACTTAAGTATTCTGCCAATTATTACCCACAAAGGAATGAGTTGGCTGAATCAACAAATAAAAACTTGATCAGAATCATTAAATGGACTATTGATCAAAGTCATAGAAGTTGGCACAAATCTTTGATGTAAGCTCTTTGGGCAGATCGAATAACTCAAAAAGCTTCTATTAGCACTTCTCCCTTTAATTTATTTTATGGGAAAGAAGTGATTCTCCCAACACACCTAGCTATTCCTTATTTAGCCTTAGTTTAGTTCATCGAAGAAACTCCTTCCTCATCCTTGCAACTAAGACAATTGCAGATTTTTAAGCTAGAAGAGGAATGAGAACAGGCCAGAATTACCCATGCACATCATCAACAATTAGTAAAGGCTTCTTTTGATTCAAACCTGGTATCTAGAAAATATTTTCAGCTTAGAGATTTAGTATTGAAATGGGATAAATCCCATGAAGAGAAAGACAAGCATACTAAATTTCAATGGATGTGGCTTGGACCATTCCAAATTGTTGAGATCATAGGTCCATCAACTTTCATGTTACAAGACTTAGCAGGAAAAAGAGAGTCTTTACCTTTTAATGGAAAAATCCTTAAAAAATACTTTCCATAGAAGATAACCTCTTCTATTTTTGTAGATTATTATTTTTAGTCTATTTTTTCTTTTTGATAATAAAACAGGTTGAAAATGTTTATGTTTTGGTTTCCATGAAAAGGATTAGTGTCTCTTGTCAATTTTGTTTTCTTTTTTTCACTTTTATAAATGGAAATGGTTAGGAAAATTAATATTTATGTTTGAAAAATACGGTCAAGTGCTATAATTTTGAAGGTTTTGCTTGTTCTTTTGTTTCAACTTTACAAGTTTTGATTAAAAACAACCTTTAGTAGGAGTTTGCTTCATATCGATCATGAAAAACATCAATAACAAGACAAAGATTCTGTACAGAACTACTACTTTTAAAACTCTACAATTGTCATCCAGAAGAACTCTTAAGGAGCCAATGACTTCCTCCCCACTTTACGAAATTGCAAGTTTCAAGGAAGAATCCAGTTATGCACTATAAACTTAAAGAATAAGAGGTCCCATCAAGAGTCAGCTTATCATGATCATAAAGATTATAACTAACTGACATTGCCAAACTACATACCAAAACTGGGTAATGACTCGAGATTGTTTCAAACAAGAGACAAGGGGTCTCATCACGAGCCAACTTATTCAATCAAGTTATAAATCAAGTGAATGGAACTGTCAAAATTGGCCACCAAACCAAGACATTGTCCTTTAAGAATTAAAAGAAAAGAAAAAGAAATAAGTGTAGATGAGGATTTATCTTTGAAAATTGCATACTTCTTAAGTATGATACTGGATCGTTGTTGGGTAACAGGTAACCCTGTTGAGGCTATGGACGCTTGCTGGCAGCAGAGGCTCTACCTATGACAAATGACACCTAAAACTGATCCATAGAGATGTCTTTGTTTTTATCTTTATAAACCAAGTAGCAACTGATGTAAGTACAATGACTAACTTTGGGAAGAAGATAATCAAAATCAGGATAGATGGAACAAGATGTTGTTGTTAATAGATAGCACTATGTACCTTAAATTTCTACAATAAAGTTTGATTTTCCAAAATCATTTCTATTTTAGAAGTTTTAGAAAATTCAAAAAAATATTAGAGATAATTGGTTCTTTCAAGTGAATTGCCACTTGTTGTGACCATCAACAACCCCCCTTTTTATTAGTGTTAGCAATAACATTAATAAATGGGGACCCTTCCAAAAAATAAAAACTTAGCACTTAAGATTCCCTTTTTGTTTTCAATAAAACATGATATCAAAGAAAAACTCCCAACAATAGAATTCCTCCCTTTTCATGCTTCATGTGCATAAAAAACATTATAAATGTTAAGCCTCTTTATGAAAAGCGCTATACAACCAAAAAAGCTAGGAAAACCCTTGTAAGCGAAAGTCTTGAGTACTAAGCAAAACTTTAATAAACCCGTTCTTTTAATGATAAACATCGCATTTCAAAAAAGGGTAACGACGGGCATCCTTTACAAAGAAACTCTTTGAAAAAGTGAGAATGCGAGATTGCGAGCCCTACAAACTCATTGCATATCATAGATTCCATTGACCACATCACCACTTAATACAAAAAGCCCAAATTTTGCAAATTGCAGTAGGCTTCTCACAAATCGCATCTTGCAGCCACACGATGAAACAAATGGTTGTCAAAGATAATAGGTTTTGCGATATCGCGATCTGCAATATTGCGAAGCAAATCACAAAATCACTTTATCACAAATCTAAGGGCTTAAAGTTCAATGATAGTACTTTTTGTCGTTCGATGCAAGGGTTATGAGCAATAATGTTAGCTTAATGGTCCATTGATGGTATTTATTAAAAATGAACCAGATTTGGTTTAAAGGACCATCTCACGTAAGGTGATATCTTTGATATGATTATAAAAATGAAAAGCTTTCCCATCATCTTATGTTGTTCATTATTCCATCATCCTTATTATATCTTTGTTCTCTACTTATTACTTTCAGGAGGAGTATGAAGAGTAGTACACAAAACAATAGATAGATTGTAATGGGAAAGAAAGGCAAAGCTCCTGCATTTGCAAAATCAGAGATGACTCTGATATTTATAGACACCACTTGCACCAAGGAAGTAGGGATATCTACTTGGGAAGGCATGTTCCGACTATTATAAGAATAAAACCCAAGAGTTATGAAGGTTACAGTTATGGTAGATGGACATGGATCATCTGAAGCATCACTAACAAAGCTTGCATGCTCGTTTTTGCACCGTGTTACAACATGGCCAAAGATACTCCCTTACACGGATATGGTAAAATGAATTATAGATCACGCTGATATATCCAATAGGAAATTCAAGACACGGAACCAGAAGGTCATGGGGTCATTTACTCGAAGTAATTTAAGGCGTATGTATCACCTGCCAAAACCCCAAGCTAGTTATAATAAATAGTTTGTGGAAAATTTTGCCAAAGAGAATGAGGATTTGGTAGACTACACAAAAATATGTTCCATGAAGGAGGAACCATTAAGAAAGGATAGAAATGGTATGTACACCATTGGCTCCCTCTCTTCTCCCTATTGTTTTTCTACTGCAATGTTGTGTAGGCTATTTAGGAAGCTAGATACAATAAGTTTTCAACAGAATGGTTGCCTTTATTGGATGCGGCCACTAATGCCACCATAATGGAATGGGCCCAAATTTTATCAGATAATTTAGCTTCTTCTATTTTAAATTATCGAACTAAAAGAAGTTCTCTTAGAGGTTTTATCCTCCATTCGTTTTAGCTACCTATGTCATGGATGCCATTTGTTTCGTCTCTTATTTTCCCATCATGGAGTGGAAATGGATAGTACAGAACCCTCTACCTATTTAGGTTTATCACAAGAAACTGTGGGAATCTAATTTCATCCCACATTTCTACAATATTTTTCATGGAGTGATGCTTCCTATTCATAAAATGCTATATAACAAAGACGCCCCAAGATTCTCCCCAGAAGCTGAAATTGACATTCTCCTTGTGGGAAGGTGGTTCGGGGAGGAGTTTTTCACATACATTAGGGTATTTGGGAGCATTGCTTCACCTCACGTACTTCCTTTATGTCCCCGACAAACTTATGGCCTGAGAGATAGCTTATCAAACCTGTGGTGTTGGGAGAATGAGCAGAGAACTCAAGAATTCTAAGAAGGCCATCTGGCCTCAATTCCTTGTGGTTTGCTGGGCCTTTGCATTATTTGATTTGGGTCATGCTTTTAAAGAGATTGATAATATGCTAAGTCTACAACTACCAAAGTTTCAAGGGAGGCAGTATCCCTTGGATACTATCAAGAATTTTACAATGATGTTCAAAATAAAAGTGTTTACTAAAGAAGATGATATCTTCAATGATGTCTTTTGGCAGAAGAGGCCTTTTAGAGAGATTCTACATATGGCACAAATTCAGTTTGACCAAGAGAAGCTTCAAGAGTTTAACAATTATAGAGAACAGAGATTGGCAAATGTCCTATTGGAAAAATTGCGCATTGAACCAATAAGGGAGCCCACTCCCAGCATTAGCATAAGTGGAAGTTCAGGAGAAGAGAAGTCTAAATCAAAGTCCTAAAGGGAATCAGCTGAAAAATCTGCTAATCAGTCAAAGAATGAACATAGTAGAAGTGAAGGGTCAATCAAAGATATAGCTCACTCTACAGAGAAGCCTGATCAATAGGTTTTGTCCCCACAATAGGCCGAGACTCCTGCTCCCCTCGCAAAGCCAACAAAGCCAATTATAGTAGATCTAGAAAATGAGTGGGAGAATTTTAATGAACGAATCAACACCGAGGAATAGAGTGCAAGGCCACTGATAAACCCAGGGGAGATAACCATAGAGATCATAATAGAAGAGGTTATTAATACTCAAGACACAAAGCATATTCCTGTTGCTCCTGTTAGCACTCAAATCTACCTTAGGCTGAAATAAGGTAAAACTCATGGCTACATCAAACCACGCTCAGCCTCGTAGCTAGCCCTACAAGGATAGGAAAGGGCTCTCTCCAAGTCAATCTCGGCAAAAGGTAATCAATGAGGTCGAGATGACTGAATTGATGACTAATTTTAGGCTAGGTATGAAGTACAAGGACTTCGAAATTGATTTTTTGAAGTTTTGTTAAATTCGAGGGAAAGGCAATTTTGGGTGCAGGGATGAGGCACAGTTTTTGCGGAGTTCTACTTGGGGAAAGATAGACGATTGCTTTGATGCATTAAAGAGAATGAATGGATAGATCAGATTGGTGAGAGGTTAAGGAGAGAAAGAAACTTTCAAGGATTCTCCATAAATAGATGAAAACATGGAAAATCAAACAAACTTAAAGGCAGAGCATAGCAAATTATGGATTCTACCTTAACACATTGATTTGTTTAAATTGCAGAAGAATAAGAGAAAGAAAGCGATACACATAAACAACTTACAATACGAAAGAACCACACCATCAACACATAAACAACATGATCCAAATAGTGCTGAAAAAACCTGGTCTTCCTTGCCAAAAATGCAAAAAAATATGTACAATAGAGTAAGCAAAATTCCCAGAGTCAACACTCCCTATGAATCAATTACATATATAGACCAAGCTATCCTCATTCCCTAACCTCTAGGGGTCGAGCTCCTCCTTCTAGGAGCAGTTTGAACAAATTCTAAACATGGAGCAAGAATCTAGATGACCAAACAACTTGCCTCTAAAAAGAAGGAAACTGATTCATTACATTAGTTTCTTGCTAATTTGTGAATGAATCATCTAGAAGAAGGTAGGTAAGTTCCATTTTACCTTACATACATCAAATTACATCATGTTGGGTCAAAAATTACATCAAAGAGTGAAACTGGTGAAAACTAGCCGAATTCCTGAGCTGTAGGTGAAAAACTGGGTCAAAAACTATATGCGTAGCGCCCCTGATCCCTATGCGTAGCGCACATTTGAGCATGTTTTTGGGGCACTTCCCGAAATCCAAATTGAGCTCATGATAGCTCGTTAGCAATCCCTGGATGTCTACTTTCCAAACCAAGTGGAATTTTCCAATTTGGAGCTCATTTCCCCCCTCAAAACTGAATTCTCCCAGAGGTACTTCCTGCTGTTGGAAAAGGTGGCAGCAAGGTGGTTTTCATGATGTTTTTGGACATTTTGACCATCCAGATCTCAATGAAATGATTCGGAAATGGCTGAACATGTGTATTTCTTCGTGAAAAATCCAAAACTACAAGCCATTTGTCATTTGGACTTCCCAATCTTTAGGGTAGCGCGCTGCGCGCTACACGTAGAACCAAAAAACCTGTTTTGCAAGCCAAAAATTTTGAAACGACAAAATTTTCTCCAAATTTTCCCAAATTTGGAGTGAAGACCCTCCATCATGTATCATGCTCAAGTAATGAAGCCTCGGCCAAAAATCGAAGCGGATCAGGCCTTTTGCGTTGTTTTTGGGCTTTGCTCAAACGCCTCTTGAGGATCTTCATTCTCGCTTTGCAAACATGCATGCGAGCCCAATAGTGAGTCTTCATGTGGTGAACCATGTCTTTGTCCCTGTTTACCTTCGCCAACAACTTATCCAAATGAGTGTTCACTCGGATGAGCATTGATTCTCGATCAATAGCTGTCAAATCACCGGGTCTCCTACGGGCCAATTCCCAGTCTTCCCGGATTTCCCGCAGCTCATAAAGTTCATGCTCATCTTCCAGCTATTTGTTGCACTGCTCCAAATAGTTGATCACCCACTTAGCCATCTACAATTTGTTTTGTAGTGACCCATTCTCGGCTCTTTGTTCTCGGATGATCTCCTTTAGCTTGGAGCTAGGAGAGCTAGCATCAACATCAATAATATCCGTGTCCTGGCCTCCTGAAGGACCCTCATCAACCATGGGTCTCTTGCCCCTATCTAGAATCTGTACCTGTTCTGAAGACAGAGGTGAGACCCCTTCCATATGATGTGGAGATAATACTCGCTCTGCTGGTGATGTCAACGAGACCCCTTCCACCTTGGGTGGAGATAGTACTCGCCGTGCGGATGCAAATAAGGCCCTGTGGCCTCGCTGATATGTCACATATGCTGGGGCATCTACATGCTTTGTCTAAGGAATTTCGAGCTGCTGTGAAGGCCCTCCCTCATCATGAACTATCTCTGATGGTGGCTGAAGTACTATGAAGAAGTCACGAGAAATAAAATCCTCCCATGTAATGCCCTGCTGTGCCAACTGATGAATCACCACGATCTTGATCAATGCATAATGATATATGCTCCTATGCTGATGTGCTGGGCTCTTCCTTTGCACTAAAGGCACCATCCTTTCTATGTTGCGAAACATAAAGTATGGGATGTTCATCAGACACACCCTTGTAAAATGCATCAACAGATGGACATGGTATGCATAAAAACGCGAGAATCTGCCCTCACAACTGAAATACCGAATGATGAGTTTCATCAAAGGTGCAAACCGATCATTCAAGTAGTGGAAACGAAAAACTGTGCTCAAGTGCCTCATATACCCTGGTTTAATATATGGCTCATAATATGATTTTTCTAGCTGCTGACGCTTATTCCATTGCTCCCCGATATTCGAAATTCCCATGGCCTCTGCAATGGTTTCTGGTGACAAAATGAAATTAACTCCAGCGAGGTTTACATGGCCATCATGTAAATGAAGAACAAACAAGCGAGCTAATTCACGATGATGTTGAAATTGTGAAATTAGCTCACAAAAATGATAACATGACTGATGGCGAAAACAATCCATGGCAAGTGGGCAACCCTGCAATTGTACCATAGAAGTGGGCTCTTCTCTGAGATGTTTACCACCTTTGCCACCTCTGCGAGGCCTTTGTGGCACATTTCCCTCTGTTGTGGAATCACTGTCATTCTCTTGCTCATACACTGACTCTGTATCTGACATAGTTTTGAGAACAAAATAGCTGCAATAGGAGGACTGCAATATGTATGCTGTAGGTGTGATGAAATCCCAATTTCAGTGTATCCTCAAAAAACCAACTGAAGCATCATAAGAGTTATGCCATAATGGATATTTTGTTTGGTATATTTTGGCACAAAATAGTCACAAAGATATTTTGGTATGAAGTGCTGCTGGCTCAAAGTTTTCAAATGGGCAAGGAGCTATATTTTACCAAGGAAAGGGAGAAAAATCTTCATCAATTACTCACATGGCTTTAAATACCCTATACAAAGTTTAATACCCTTTACAAAGATTTTGATAAGGGCCTAGGGTTTGATTTGTTTTCTTATACCCAACACACCACTTTCACTCTTCAAACATACATTAGACAATATTCAACTTGATTGATTGAGTCAAAGAAACACCTACTTGCAGCTTCGGAGGCGATTTGACACATTTTAGGCACATAAACGTAATGCTGGAATGGGTGCGTAGCGCACTGCCCAGTACATAGCGCCTATGTAAATTAACAAAGGATGCGTGCGCCCAATGCGTAGTGCACTGCCCAATGCGTAGCGCACTGCCCAGTGCGTAGCGCACAGGTTCTATGCGTAGTGCGCACCTTCAACTCTGCCTCAAGGGTTTGTAACTCAATTTTTTGCCCTCCAATATTGAACATGCTCTTGCTCTGATGTGTGATGAACAAAAAGACTTGTTTTCACCTTATATACAACCAAAATATCTAATTTGAATAAATTGATTTCCAAAAACCCACTTTGTAAAGTTTGGGCACTTTCACTTTTGGTACTTTAACACAATGATGCTTTTTGAGTTTCTCATGCTTTTCTAAGGTTTGGACTGAAGTTATTTGTTGATTCTTGTTTGCAGGGATAGCTGTGATATGCTCTGGCAAAGGAGATCAAGGCTGCACTTGAACGTTTGAAGAATTGAAAATTTTGACAATTTTTTACAAAAATGAGATGGCGACTTATCTCCAAAACAAATTTTTGAAGAGAAGTCCTAATTCAACTGTACAATGATGAAAATTATTGAAATGATGATCTATCAAAGACATCCCTCTGGCTTGTTGGTCTTCTAAGAATTTTCAAGACAAAATGGACTCAACCCTAGACCTAAGACCTCAAAATTTAAAACATGATTGTAAATGACCTTTGAAAACTTATTTTAATGAATAGACCTGAACCAACAGTGCCAAGCAAGAGGGGAATGAGTGACACAAACCGCTCCATCAGAGTTATGGCATGCCTAACGAAATGTAACTGATCAAAACTGATGGGACACCTACACATGAAATGCAAAAGAGCTTTGATCTCTGACAGAGGGATAACTTGACCGACTCTAACATTGGCTCCAATGGGGATGGTAGCTCCTTGGAGGTGCCAAGAATGGCAGATCTTTGGGAGAGCAGACCAGTGCCTTCATCCATGGGGCGATGGAGTCATTATTTGAACGGATAACACAAAACCTTTGACACATTTATTGAATGAAAACTTGACTGAAAACCGACTGAAACTTGACTCAAACCGACTCAATGGCAAACTGAAATAACTTGAAAAAACTGACTCAATAGACCAAACACAAATGACTCATGACTGACTTAAAACAAGACTTTACAAAGATTTTGGAAAAAAAAAGGCAGCAATCCATCAAGATTTGGAATCATGATGACAACCACCTGCATACTAAGGAAATATGTACAATCATGTGTAATGAGATTTCCAATGTAACCAATCGAATAGATGGCTATATACCAAATTTATGCTCTCACTTTTCTCGAGCAGGCGGAACGATGTACATGTAGGCAACTCACAATAACCACTGAAACCAAGGCTTATGATAACGAACCAGGCAACATTTATCTTTTCTAGTGCTTGTAAAAGGATGCCGAAGGGATCTTGATAATCCTGAAGCACTATCTTGTCTTGAGATCCAGCAACAAAAATACAAGTATTCCCTTCATTCTGATCTGAAAGAACAGTTGATTTCCAAGGGATAGGAATACACAGAGAAGTATGTGCTTCTGCCATCTGAGTGTTAGCTTTAGGTTCCTTGACCATGAGAAATCCTGGCATATTTTCTCTCTCAAGCTCATACTCCTCATCTTCATGGTCTAGGTCATTCTTAAACAAAAAACAATCTCCAAGATTATCAAACATGACAGCCTTATCATCTTTGTGAAAGAAAATATTATCTGTTTGCTGATCTATAAAACCGATTACAAGACTGTCATCATTTTCAAAAGAGGAAGAGATTTCACCAACACTTTCTTGACCATGTGTGCACTGCAAATCTTCTTTAGCTTGGGCTGTAACATGACCTTTCAAGAGCTGATATATTTCATCTTCAGACAAAGGAGATAATGCTTTTTGTTTTCTTTTGCTCAAACAGTGATTGTCTTCATGTGACATGGCAATCAAATTATCATTTACCACTGAGTTATCAAAAGAAGATTTCTCACTTACCTGAACAAAGATCCCATCTTGTTGTCCATGAAATGACCAGATTACCTCGTCATGAAAGATTTGGTCAATAACTTTGTCTTCTTCATTCCAGATGATCTCAACAATAGAGCTCTCCTTCATGGGATTCAGAACAAGGTTGTCTTCGTCATCACGATCTGAATCTAGATTTGAAATGGATGACTTGAATTTATCACATTCTGAAATTGAAACTTGACTTTCATGCATGTTGTCCTATTCTATGGACAGATCTGGAATAAAACCTTCTCCTTCATCATCTTCCACTGTACTTAGATCTTGATCCTGCTTCAAATTTTCATGATCGTCTCTATGCTGCTGAAATGGATTTTCATATAGGGCTTCCATGATCTCATCATCCATGAAATTATCATCTTCATAATATTTCTTAAGGCTTTCAATAAAAGTAGAAGCATGTTTACAACGGTCATGAAATAATTTTAATGATGGGTAAGATACTTGATATCTTTCAATGAACAAAGCATGAAAATCCTTTAAACAGTAAATACAGGCCAGCGGCAAATTTTCATACCAAGATTAGGCTTCACCTTCGAGAGTGGCCAGGAATATCTTCATCAAGCAATCTTCAGGAAAATCCACTTTCAACTTGCGAATATGCATATGAAATCTAACCAGATGTAAAGCGGCATCTTTCTTACCATCATTGTTAAATGTAGGCAGATTCCTTGACCAATCTACCTTGGGCATCTTATTCGGAAAACCTGGAATGTGATCTCGACTCATGGGTGCGTATCTTCTCATGATTCGGTCCATCTTGAAAATCTCACAGCTACTGATCTCCCTGCAGTGAAGTCACCATGAAGCATCGATTTCTGGATTGTTTAGTGAATGGAGTCGCCAGGTGAATGATTTCAGCCTTCTTATGTCTGATCGTTATCCACCATCAACAATCAAATCTGAACTCGATACATGTACTGGGGCAATTTATAAATTAAGTGTTACAATTACAAGCTAGACCGGAGATCGACTGAAGCAATGTTTATCTACTATGCACTCGCAGAGCAATGTGCAGTTCGAAGGCTACCTGGCGTGACTTCAGACTCCGTCTGTAGCTATAAATCAATAACACTAACAAGAAACCAGTTCTTCCCCAGTATGGTCGCCACAGTGTTAGCACTCAAATCTACCTTAGGCTGAAATAAGGTAAAACTCAAGGCTACATCAAACCACGCTCAGCCTCGTAGCTAGCCCTACGAGGACAGGAGAGGGCTCTCTCTGGGTCAATCTTGAAAAAGGTAATCAATGAGGCTCGAGATGACTGAAATAGAAGCTAATTTTAGGCTAGGTATGAAGTACAAAGGTTTGATTTGAGTTTTTAGGAGTTTTTGTGTTGAAATAGGGAAAGGCAAATTTGGGCTTGGGGATGAGGCACAGTTTCTGCAGAGCTCTGAATGGGGCAAGGAAGGAGATCGCCTTGATGCTTTTAAAGGGAATGAATGGGTAGATCATACTAGTGAGGAGCTAAGGAGAGCAAGAAGGTTTCAAGGATTCTCCTTAAACAGGTGAGAACATTGAAAATAAAACAAATTTAAAGGGAGAGCATAACAATCTATGGGTTCTACCTTAACACTTCATTTGTTCAATTGCAGAAGGTGAGAGAAGGAAAATGATACACATAACAACTTACAATTACTGAGAGAAGCACACCATCAAAACATAAAGCCACATGGATCCCAAACAGTTCTGCAAAACCCTAGTCTTTCCTTAGCCAAAAATGCAGAGAAAATATGTACAATAGTATGCCAAAGCAATCCCAAGTGTCCAACCTCTCCAACCCCTGAAAATGATTGAGAAATTACATCATATAAACCATCCTAACCCCTTTCCTTGCCTCTAGGGGTCGAGCTCATCATTCTAGGAGTTTTTTGAACTAATTCTAAACAAGGAACTGAAATCTAGGTAGTCAAAGAACTTACCCCTATATGCTAGGAAACTAATTCATTCATTTAATTTTCACCTTTTAGTGAATGAATCCTCTAGAACAAGTAAAAATGTGCCAAAATTACATCATACACATCAAATTACATCAAGTTGGTTCAAACATCACATCAAGAGGTGAAACTAGTCATAACTGGCCAAAATTCTGAGCTGCAAGGTGAAAAATTAACCAAAAAACCCTGTGCGTCGCGCGCTTGAGCCCTATGCACCGCGCGCCTTTCTACCTGTTTTTGGGGTACTTCCCGGCATCCAAATTGAGCTCAGGTTGGCTTTTTGGAAAGCCCTAGATGTCTACTTTCCAACCCAAGTGGAATTTTCCAATTTGGTGTCCATTTGCCCCTCCAAAAGTGCATTCTCCCGGAAGTACTTCCTGCTGGTGCAAAAGGTGGCAGAAAGGTGATTTTCATGGTGTTTTTGAGTCTTTTGGTCACCCAGAACTTAATGAAATGTTTTGGAAATATTTGAACATGTATAATTCATCATGAAAAATCCAAAACTACAAGCCATTTTTGATTTGGACCTCCCAATCTTATGGGTCGCACGCGGCGCGCTACGCGTTGAGCCAAAAAACCTGTTTTGCAAGCCAAAAATTTCTTCGAAATTGCTCAAATTCGGAGCGAAGACCCTCCATCATGTATTAGGTCCAGCCAATGAAGCCTCGGCCAAAATTTGAAGTCTATCCTCCCTTTTTTGACATTTTAGTGCCCTCCTGGTGCATGCAGTTTCAGTTGTAAAGTCGTTGTCTTAGTCATATAATGTATCGGTGTTTGCCTCCATGGTGTTGAAAGTCTATGCCAAGTGTATGTTTGGTTTGTTGAGAATGAAAAATGAGAACCCGGTGCCTTGTTTCAATGCCAAATGTGTGCCAAAGGGAAATGAGAGACTGCTGGGATAGGGTATAGTATATGGACTAGGGTTTGGGTTTGGGACTTTGTAAAATAGGAATTGGGGGTATGGGATCATATTGATAGGATTATGAGGGGATTAATGAGGAATTTTGATGAGTTACTTTGAGAATGGGAAACAAAGGGAAATGGGAAAAAATGATAACCTTGGTTACACTCTGTTTTTGAAACCCTACGACAATTTTTGCATTCAAACCCTACATCAATTTCATTGACAAAGGAGGGCTTTCCACTTGGATTTCTAAGGCAACATATGATGAACCCATTACATTAATCTTTCAAAAGTCAAGCACAAGTGGTGGATATGAGCCTACCTGCAAATTTGTGCGGAGAGGAGGCGATTTGACGCCTTTCCAAGCAATTTTCAGCCTTAAAACCCAGTGCGCCGCACGCCTCACCCAACGTGCCGCGCACCTCTGATGCGTCACGCCAGCGTATTTTTACACTACGTTTTTGTGCCTGATGCGCCGCGCGCCCAACCTGATGCGATGCGCGCACCCAATGAAATAATGCATTTTGCAGGAGTATTTTGGAGGCCTTCACGGTGTCCAAATTGGGCGCAGAATAGCTCGTTGGAAAGGTATTTGAGTCTAATTTCCAACCCAACTATAATTTTTCAATTTGGAGTTTATTTGCCTTGTCAAAAATCAAATCTCCCAAGACTGGTAAAAATGTGCCAAATGAGGCTGCCTAAAGGCAGAGTGCTGTTGCAGTCAACTTTTGAATGCCTTCCTCAACTCCAAATTGAGCTCATGATAGCTCATTGGAAAGATATTTGTGTCTCGTTATCCCTTGACTCATCAAGAAAGTCATTTGGCCAACCATGCTAGGAGAAATCTTGATTTTCCCAAGGTCACTTCAGAGGTGCATTCAATTCTCCTGAGGCAACAATATTTTTGACATTTCTCTAAAACCATGATACCTGTGTAACAAGTGAGGGAGGTTTTTCTTCTTTGGCATATTTGGACAAAAACCTCTCTCAGTTTTCCAAAATTCATCTTTGATTTCTCTGAAACATCTTTTGAGTGAAACTTATCCCAATGTGTAAAACAAAGGATTTTGTCGAAATGAAGCGAAATGAAGGGGATAAGGGGCTTCTAAATTCTTGGGGAAATTTTGGGAAGTATGGAGGGATGTTAGGAAGCAGGGGAAAGTGGAATCTCAGAGATCGAGTGAGGGGAAGAGGTCCAAAAGGGAAAAACACGGGCCTAGCCTAGAAAATTGCCAAGTTGTGGCAAGAAACTAGGCTTTGTGCAAAAATGAGGAATTTGGGGGATCTCAGTGATGGGAAGTGTTTGATAAGGTATATTAAGGATAGGGGAAGGT